>JAUZNJ010035581.1:0-12197 GCA_034780135.1 Jordanella pulchra
TTTTACAGCACTAGTGGCTCGTTTTTCTGACAGTAGGCTGACAGGAAAGGGGGTATGAGAGGGGGAGAGACATGCGGCAAAGGACCACAAGCCGGATTCGAACCCGGGTCGCCGCGTCGAGGACTAAGGCCTCCGTACATGGGTCGTGCACGCTAACCACTGCGCCACCTGCACGCCCATATTAAATCTTATTTAATTGGTTCAAACCCGTTTCTTTGAAATTGGGCTGTATCTGTCCCTTCCTAGACCGATACGCCGTGCTTACAGCATAAGACAGTCTGTTCCACAGGCAATCCACAGGCTCCACAGGGCCCTCTAAATATCATCAGAAGGCAAAGGAGGTCAAGTGTCCAAGGACACGATGACTGAGAGGGACGCAGCGACTCTTCTTGAATATATTAAGCACTGCGTGAAAATTATGAAGTGGATTTTGTTCCATTATTGTTGCAAACTAATGTATTTTGCAAATGAAAATGTAATAAAAATGCCATCCAGAAATGAAATATTAAAAAGCATCATCATGAAAAAGTTTGGAAAGTAGCTTTTCCGTTTTTTTCTAATTTGATTTTTCAATGATTTTTTTTTTTTTTTTTTGTGTTTTCAAAAAATCTGCCTTTCAGACAAAATTTTTAAGAATTCAGCTCGTTTCAAATTTCATTTTACAGATCACTTTCTCTTCGCTTCAAGCCCAATACAAATGCTCACTTTTGATTAATAAAACATCCCTGCAGACAGATAGAAATGTTTCTTTGCTTCTCCCTGCAGAGGGACAACATTTAATGGATTCAACTGGTAAACAGAAATTTGAATAAAAAAATAAATAAAATTTGATTTTTATTATAAGATAATTTGGAAAAAGAATAATGTAAATCTATTTATATATTGAAATGTATTTTTTCTCTAAATTAAGAAAAACAAAAGAAAAAAAGATGAAAAAGTCTGGATTTTGAAGAACATTTCTTTTTCTCCACCTTGGTCCTCTTTTATCAGCCATATAAACACAATACCGCAATAAAATGATCCAAATATCTCCAGTCTATAAAGGCTAAGCACTAAATGTTTTTAAGATCTAATTTAGGAAAGACCAAAGCGTTATTAACAGGATACTGAAGCTCCGGTCTGTGATCTCCAGGTTCCACAGGTTCACCCGGAGGTCATCGGTGGAGATGAAGGTCTGCAGGTCGGAGTTGACAGAGATGGAGTTGATGTGGTACGTGTGGGCGTTGCTAAAGACGCGCCTGGCCGTCGCCTCCACCATCAAATCCATGGGCTGCAGAACAGGCACCTGTGTTTTGGTGGGGGGGGGGGGCATTCAGCAGAATACATCAGAAAATATGCAAAAGAAATATACATCTTTCACACCGACTGTCGAATTCATAAATTATTCTGCTTGATCTAAACATTGTCTCCCGAAAGCGTTCTCAGATATGTATCTTTGTGAGTGGATTAGCATAGATTTCCCGGTTTTCTTTTTCTTGCATCTGCATTGGAGATGATGCTGAGGCGTAATCTGACATTTATTCCAGGATTTATTATAAAACAGAGATAAAAACTGAGCAGCATCCCCCTGCTGCTCGGTGGGCTGCTCCAGACAGCTATTCTGATGCTCCCTGAAACTCAGTGATCACTCTTCTCCCAACTGCTGAAGAAATCGGCCATGCTTGCTTTTTTTTTTTTTTGTTTGCTTAAGTCAGAGAAATTTGAAAAATAAAAAGTGATGGAGGTGGAAAAAGAGAGAGCCTGAGGGTATCGCTAGAACCTGCTGAGGAATGATAACCAAACGCTGCAGAATTAAGACGGACACACATTTAAGCCACAGCAACACACACACAGTTTGCACAAAGCTGCATGAGCTTCAAAGATGCCCGTCAACCGGCCCTGCGTGCAGCCCCCCCGTTGCCCAGATAAAACCCAGACAAAGAGAGAAGAGAGGGGAGGGAGTCAGGAGGACAAATCGTCCGCTTCTTCCCCATTGGTTTTTTTTGTCCAATGCTGGCGCTGACTGAAAGACGTGACAGCCCAGCAGGCCGCTGTATCTCCACGGGTGTCACTTCCCTTGCATGTCTTTCACCAGCCGTCCAGAGAGACATGCGCCTTATTAACCCATAACACCGACTGTCAGCAGTCTACAACCTGTCTCATCTTGGAAGGTTTTCTCCCTTATAGCTTGCAGAATATGCTGATTTCAGATCTATTTTGAATATTAATGAAAATATTTCTTCAAAGACAACTTTCATTTTGGTTAAATACCGTCCCTTTTGCTTCACTTTCCCTTCACAGAATCTAAACTGGATCGCCACAGTCGTGGCCGGTCCTCTAGGCAGCTATGATCCCCTGGCCAGCCAGACAAAGGAGGGACAGACATGCTAAACTCAGCACTAATCTGCAGTGACATAGAAACACACACTGTACACGCAATGAGCTTGTGTGAAACATTAAATTGGTGGAGAAACGATAAAAATAAAAGAGAGGATGACAGGTCATTCTCACCATCCAATGCTAACCGTAGTTTTAAATTGTTGAGAGACAACAGGCCTCTATTTGCAATGGAGGTGATTATCTGTTATCCTCACTGAAATACACAGTAATAATAATTAAAAAAAAGCACAATGACGTGATGATGAAAGCACTTGTTTTCCCACCTGACTCGTGAGTAACGGTATCCCAGTGAGATGCGTAATTGTCTGGATGACATCAAGCTTTTTGGTAAAGTGTGGCTCATCGCGTAGAAAGTCAGGAGAGTTTTCTGAGAGAAATTGTTCACCCCCTTAAAGCGTTGATGGCATTGACATTTTCTGGTATTTTTTTGTAGACCAAAACGTTATTATTGATGTTCGATGTTATAATTTCAAAGGCCCTCTCATAAAACAGTTTTTAATAATAAAAAGTCTCTGCCATTCAGAGAACTCCTGCGCCGCTTACAGACTGAAGGAAGAACGGAGGTAGGAGAGCGATTTAGAGCTTAAGTTTTAATAGTTTAAGATACAGCTATGCCTTCGCGTCAAGGTTTTTGCTTCAACTCCCACAGGGCGGCGTTAGCTCATTTAAGTTTAAGAATAAGGTGAAGCAGATCAGATGAGATCGGGAGAAGTTGGTGTCTCTTCTCTGCATGGAACATTTTGTTCCCTCATTGAGAGAATCGCTTGGTTGTTCAGCAAAACACTAACATGTTCTGCTGCCAACAGCCTTACCTACGTTGTCCCTCCTTGTGGGATAGACAACCGGTGTTGAGGCAGAAACCAACGGATTGTTTTTAAGAACTTGCTAATGTCGCGTCCACTTCCAGCTAACCCCAAACCCTAACCCATGCTGAGGTTATGTTGAGTTAAGAGGAATTAGAAAAATAATTAGAAAAGAATGGAAGACTGATGTGGAGCTAAAATCATGCATTGCTGCTGTCCCAGATGATCCAAAGCTAATAGGTAGTAGCTTCTAGAGCGCCGCAGTCAGAGCCTATAATCACATGGCTATGCGTTCTGTATTAGGTGTTTCATAGGGTTACAGTTTTAACAGAGGTTTCTGAGGAATTTATGCTGTTTATTTATTGAGGTAGAGGTTACTTTTACATTGTTTTTGGGCTGGAAACAGACAGATCTGAAAACCAGAGAAGAGTGGGTGGAGTTGCTAGCTATACCTTTGAGAGTATAGTAGATAATTTATTGTTGCAGAGGTGGAGAATTCATCTGAAAATCATATATTTTAAAGTATTATATACTGATTTATATTCACTAACTAGTAACTGGTTATACTATCTGTACTAGAGGTGTAGCAAGCTGTGTTTCCCTGCAGTGTGTTTTCTACCAGGGCTGCTGTGTTTACATTAGCTGTCAGCCTCTGGCTCAGAGTCTGACTTTGTAGGCTGGTGGTCTGCTCTGGTTGGTTCTCTGCTGTAAGCTGAGATGTTTCCATATTCCTCAGCATCACTAACCTTTCCTGAACTTGAACTGGCTGATGGTTCAGACACACAAACCAGTTCCAGACTAGATGTTCTGGAATAACCATCAACGTTTCCATCCATTTCCAGCTCACAGAGATGGGTTTTTCTTAGCTGTTAACCAGACTGCAACTGTGTTAACCGTGGTCCTGTTTGATTCACAATAACTTAGAACCACCTGAAATGTCCTGCTGCAGGATTTTATTGTTAAATTACATGAACTCAATAATGTGCCATCAGCACGTAAAGCCGGACCGTACCGCTGCTGGAATGGGCGGCTAGAGGTGGGAATTTGCCCTTTTTTGCTAAACTTTACGGTAGCTTAAAAAAACAGTTATTTTCTAAATCCTTCCTAAAAAGACGCTTTAATATTTCTAAAACATTTCACCATTTTTTTTCTAAATGTATGTTTTTGGTTTTATAGTACTTTAAACACAGGAGATGCCATTAACCTGTCTATCAGAAATTGCTGACTTTCTCAGAAAAATGCTTCACTGCGTTAACTTTCCCCATCCAATACCCCCATAGTTAGTATCGTTGAAAACTAGAGACTCTAGCGTTTCCAACAAGGTTTAGCATGTCTTTTTCTGATGTACCCTGGCGATATAAAACCTGTGCGTATCAGAGAATAAAAAAAGACCTGATTACGGCTGCTTTATATACGAGTTGCTTTACACACAGCAGGCACAGTCGGCTCTTCAGCAGTGAGGATTTTTAATCGTAGTCACGATGGAACAGGAAGGAAAACTAAACAATGGAGGTTATGAGGGACAGTGATGCAGAGGTTGACGAACCTTCAGACTGTCGCTTTGATTTTGAAGAACAGCAGCAGCTGATTCTGGACTCGGTTACTTTTCATTTCCATCATCTTTATCTATCTTACATTTTCACTGTGGTTAGTTAAAGTTATGAATAACAGTCATTTTTTAGTCATTTTTGAGCACTGTGGGTAACAATTTATTGTGTTGTAATCGGACAGTTTGGTTTCCTCCCTCCTCTGCTGCACAATAGAAACTTGCTTTACTGTAGGTTAGATGATCTAAAAACCATTTTATGACCTGTTTCTATCATTCACACCTTCTGTTTTACAGCTGTGTTGTTTCTCTAAAGATTTTATTTTCATACAGAGTTCCACAGATAGATTCATATATAGTAACTGAACAGTGGGTTTTTTTTTTGTTTTTTTTTTAAAACAACACACGGGTTAGATTTTTCTCTCTGTTTAATCATCTATAAATCTGACATGGTGACATTTAGAAATAGTGGTTACACCTACAAACCTTTCCGTCACACAAATACAACATTTCAGATTGAACCTTTGTAATTTTGGAGCTTTGCTTGATTTATAGCAGGAAGTTAATTTTGGGCAGAAAAGATTCTGGGCTTGATGAGTTAAATACAAAATATGATGCATTCCTAAACCCTAACCACCGTGTTTATAGTTTATAGCATCTTCAAGCTGTACTGTCATGTTCTTATAGTGTCCTGAAAAAATGGAGCATACCACATAAATCATAAAACAGGAGACACACTCAAAGAGGTGAACAAAGGCAGCAGGTTCAGCCTGTTACAAAACCTGCCACATCTGTGGCAGCTCTGGTCTAGGTGTGTAAAAAAATCCAAAACACGATGGAGAATTCAGCAAGAGGATAATCTCCCTCTGACACAAACAGGGTCATCCAAATTTAATTTGAAAACCATATTCAGTGGGGAACAGTTGTTTTAAAATCCTCATGCCTTCCCTTCAGCTCGCCCCATGGGTTTTCTGTGGGATTTAGATCTGAGAAAAGGATTTTTTTTGTGTCTACTGAAGCATTTCTGTGTTAATTTAGCCATTTTAAATGAGGGAGAGGCAAATATATGGTCTACTAGCAGAGTCTTCTAAAATTTCCTGTTATTTCCAACAGAAAATGAGGCCATGGACTGTAATAATGTCACCAAAGCCATCAGTACTCCACCTTAATGAACAGTTTTTTAATTAAAAATCCTAATTTGCTTTTAAGAAGTTCCTAAAATCACTGTTCACACGAATAACAGTTAAGACTAAAAACACTTCCATAAAATACGGAGGGATCACATGTATCTGGGTCACTGTGGGACGATGAATGATGTTCAAAATGTTTAGAAAGGGAATTTGGAACATAAATGAACTCAGTTGTCTGATATAAACTAAACTGAACTAGTTTTTGGTAAAAGTGAATAAAGACAAACCCTTTAAGCAGCAAGACATTTAAGATGTACTTTTTAAGCATTATTTTACTTACGTAGACGAGATAAAGATGGAAGAAGCTCCTTCCAATTTTAAGAATATTCCTTTATATTAATCTTTAACAGAATCAAACAGAGCCAACTTTGTGCAGCAAAGATGTCATTTTTCTTTTTTAATACATCGTTTCATCTTTAAAATGTCTTTCAGTATAATTTAGCTAAAATGTTTTACAAAAATGTAAAGGATTGGTTTGAAACAAATTTGTCTATTAGGAAATATATATATAATATTCTGCCAAAGTCTGATAAATCGCTCTCATAGCTTAGCAGTAAAGATTATAAATACATGGGGGAAGGTGCAAAACACCATGTTGAGTCGCCATTATTGATCAGTGTAGCAGAAAGGGTTTAACCAGAACCTGAAAACGTTTAAAATGAGCAAAAACGACCATAGATCATTTTACCTCCGACTCTCTATTTCTGCAGCAGATCATCCGTACTCTTTGAGCAGTTAGAGGCAAGAAAAACAAACGAAAAAACAAAGGAAAAGAAGCAAAAACCTGGAGAAAACAAGATCGCTTCAGCTTTTAGCAGGGTTTCAAAACGAATGTGGAGATCTGAAGATAATATGAAACATTTATCAGCTGCTGTTACTCTTCACAGATGTTACACCAGCTGACGAGTGTAGGCCTCTTTCAGTCCTGTTTCCAGAGAAATGTTCAACGTTTCATCCTTTATTTTAGACGATTTAACGAGGGGAACGGAGGCTGATGCGTCTCCTCCGTTCAGAAAGAGCAGAATGTCACTCAGAGGCTTCCGTAGTTGGTTTCACAACTTGACAGATCGTTTGTAATTCATGCACCACTAGATGGAGGTAAATCTTACACACAGTCCCTTTAAGGTGTTTTAACTGTTGCTCCTTTATCTTTAAATTAGTTTTTCTTCCTTTTGAGGCTAAAATTCAGGTTTCTGTGAGCTCTTACCCGCAGCGAAGTGATGGTGGAAGGGTCCCTGAAGCGCCCGTCCTCATCCTTCAGGTTGTAGCCTTCCGGACGCTTGTCCCGTTCGCTTATCTTCCACAGCTTCACGGTCTTGTCTGGGAAACATCAGAGAAACACAGACGGCGTTCAGAGCGAGGCTCACAGCAGTGAATCTCCCTCTAACTTGTTTAGGCTGGGGGGGGGGGGGGGGGTTGGGCAGCCAATATGGCCCGTAGCTGGGCAGCCGCCACAGACCATGATGAATGGCGGCTCGTGTGTCCATTCTGATATCACCTATATCAATCTACCAGTTGACTTCATTTCATTGCCACACTATCACCCCCCCCTCCCGAGGAAGCCATCTGGGCACTTTTCAATCTTGCTTCACATAAACACCAGTTACATCTCATCTTCTCGGTCTACTGAAGTGGATGGCAGCAGCAGTCAGGCAGTTTCTTTCTCCCCCTGCTTTTAATTTCCACTGTGTATATTGGTGTCGGAGCACGGAGGCCATCACCACAGGACCCTCAACCATCTGCTGCAGCCACCGCCAGCGCTTCTATAGCAGCCATGCATGAAGCCAGCAATCTGCAAGACGTCTCAGCGTTTCATACCACTCTGTCTAAGCTAGTGAGCGTGTAAGCGTGTGGAGGAACATGCTTATATATGTATGCGTGTTCCTGCAGCATCCATGCATGAAGTCCTTAATTTGAAACTCTTCTGCTGGTGGCACCTGCTCAGCCGAGCAAAAAAAAGCCCCTCGTTCACACAGATGTTTGATATTAAAACCTGAGTTTGACGTAAGGTTGGACAGAACATCGTTTTACTTGATTACTGATGAGTGATTACAGAACGACTGGAAGAACTGACCGTTGGTGGAGAGCAGAAAGTACGCTGCGTTCTGCTGAGGGAGCCATTTGATCTTGTTGATCTTCTCCTCGATCTCCAAACTTTTCAGGTAGTCAAACTCGGGTTCATGACTCTGGAATGTGCTGTAAACATTGTACTCCCCTCGACGATGGGGTTGTGTCTTACTCTGTAAAAAACAAAAAACAAAAAGGAAAAGGTTGGTTAAGATTGTTGAACATTGAACAAATAATGAATCCCAGACTAAAGCCTTTTTTTCTGTCCATGTTAAATACGTCTTGGATTAAAGGTTGATGGAGTCAGGCAACCAGTTCTTTCACTATTTGTCTATAGAGTGAAGTAAAAATGGTTATTTTTACACAAGATATTTTTATATGACATTTAATTATCTAAATAACCGTTTTAAATGTAAGTTAGATTATAGAGATATTACATTATTCAATTGTTTATTTTCTCATTTAATTGGGTATTTAATATTAGAATCAGGTATTAGATCAAATAAATAGATGTTAGATCTGTTTGTTTCATGATGCGTTTTGACCCTCCATACGATTGACTTTCAATTCTTTTTTGTTTTAAATTCGTTTTTTGCATTTGTGAGCTAGTTTAGTTGAGTTTTCTTTTAAAACAACTAGATTTATTTTAGTTTTATATTAGTTTCAGTTACAGTTTTGTTTATAGTTTTGTATAGTTTATAGTTTTGCCGTGAAGACAGCAACCGCAAACTAGAGCTCATAATAATACATTATGATAAAGACTCTTTATTAAAATACAGTTAATTTTAATTCATTTTTTATAATTATATTAGGGTTTCAGTTTGTTTTTAGTTATTTTTTGTAAAGTATGTTTTTTTATTTCAATTAACATGTCATGATTTCAGCCCTTCAGCTCTACCTGACTGTGCTGATTGCTAATTACCTGCAATGTGCTGCTCCCTATTCAACCAGCTTTCAAGCCCTGGTCCAAGTTCTAAGGAGTTTTCTGATCCTGCCTGTTTTTTTGAACAGTCCTTCTGCAGTTGGAAGTTTTTTGACCCCCTGTTGCCGAACCCTGCCTGTCTCTGACCTCGGCTTCTGATCACCCAGACTGGATTCCTGACCCATGTGGATTTCCCCTTTCCTGACCTACCAGGGTGTCCACACCCATTGGAGCCCCTTCTTCTACATGATGTTAAATAAAGCATTTGGTTAACCTTACTCTGGTCTTGACTGCGTTTTGGGTTCTGGCTGATTTTGCTTTAACATTACATAACAAACATGTTTCTTTAGTTCTAATTTTCGTTAGTTGGTTAGTTTTAGTTAACGATAATGACCTTGGTTCTGAACCCCTGGATTAAATCATGCATTGAGTAACGTTTCCAGCAACAAAAACTCTAAGTTTGAATAGACAAATATGTGAACAAATTTCTAGTTATAATGGAGGATCTGTGATGCTGTGGGTCTTTAAAAGTCTGGTAAACCATGTTGGATTTCTCAATCCCTGGAAATTTACTGTGTATTTACATCTGGATCCTTTAACCTGGGTCTGACTGCATGTCACAATCATTTCTCCTTTTGGACCAAAAAGGACTACAGAAAGAAACGGGACCCAGAAAATGAGGCAAACCAGTGTGGGAGTCCTGACTGCAGCACCTCTGTTATGCCTATTATTACGGCCATAAAATCACTGAGAGAGCAAACAGCAGATCAATCAACAGCTTTTAGAACATTTTATTTTTAATTTCAAAACATTATCTGAAAATGTGCCCTGCAAGCAGAAGGAGTCTGTAGTCCACCTAGACAGGTATGTTTTCATTACTTGAGCTATCACCTGCATGCGGAGTGGGAGGAAAGTTTCTTAGCGGGAGACGTTAGGGGGCGGGGCTTGCAGCTCTCCTCACTCACGGTTCATAAACTGTGCCGAAGTAAAATGCCTCCAAGTCCAAAATGTCGTGCTTTCTGTAGCTGGGTCGGGTCTAGGCCAGTTTGTATTCAGACCAGAAGTGAATCAAACCAGAGTCCGTTTGGAAGAGGATCAGGAGCGCCACAAAAAGTGCGACTCAGTCAGGTTGTTTGTTTTGCTGCATTCACACCTGCACAAAAAGCACCAACCCTGCTCTGCTTAAGGTGGAGCAAACATGGCAGGTGTGAAAAAAGAAAGAACTTCTGGAGATTCAATACCCGGTCAATTTAAACGTACAAGTTTCTGATCTAATGGGAGAACCGAGTGTCTTGAACTGTGGACCAGGATCTGTCTGAATCAAGACAACAGCTTTTCATTCAGAGGGAGGATTAGTCATAAAAAAGACAGACTGGTCTGTCCAAAACAAAACCATTAAGAAAAAAACATCCCAGAGATTCTTGGCTTAGATTGTGGTGGGTTTATTACACCCTCTGCCGGGGGGGTATGTTTTCATCCCTCTTGGTTCGCCTGTTTTCAAAACAACTAAAAAAGTGATGGATTTATTTTGCTGAAATTTTCAGAAAAGGTGTGTATTGTGACTGGCAAAAAATGACTAAACTTTGGTGATGATCCGGATCACCATCTGGATCTAGGATTTTTTTTGGAAAGATTCTGTTAATACAGGTATTAACTTAAAGGGGAGTATGTCGGGGGAAAGGAGCTACTTGTTCTGCTCTCTCTGAGTTCTAGTTAGTTCTGGGTCACTCAGAGCTCAGCTGCTTCAAGCCTATTCACACCAACTCTGTCATCAAAGCGTTTCAAGCTTCCTCGCAGATAGAAGCCATTCTAATCGATGCAGTAATTTCCACCGGCTCAGTGATGCTGTGGCCTGATGGAAACTCCTCCTATTTGATATGAACCAAGGGCTTGATTAACCAATCGGATGCAGACCTGAAAGCTATATGGCGAGTTAGCATTAAGCATTAAAAGAGATAAATGAGGCAAATGTTTTATTTACATTCTTTAGCCAAGGAAGAGACTTGGGATTTAACTGACAAATGCTAAATAATCAACTCTCTACATCCTGAAGCTGTTTCCCTGATTAGGAACAGCTTCTACATATGATTTGTCTTTGAAGAAGGCATTTGAGAATAGTGAAAGAATAATGATTCATGCAACAAAAGTAGTGCTAATTGAACATAATTCAGTGTCAAGACTCCATCTGATTGGAAGTAAAGGTTTTAGTCAAATTTAAAGGATATATCAAGTTTTTCTTTTTTTGTAGGAGCTTTAAAGAGACATTTTGTAAGTTTTTACTGAAAAATATATTTAAAATAACTTTTTTATTTGACCCTTTAGGACTAAAACATCATTTGATGAGTAAACTAACACCTCAGTAGTTCAGCGCTGAGATGTCTATAAGCCTGTTATTTTCCTTAATTAACTTTGGGTCAGAAGTTCCCGAGCTGTTTGTGGACATGACTTTAAACGCGTCCATGTTTAATGGGTCCAACATAAAAAACAACCACAGTGTTATATTCAAGATGGATTTCGAAGATACTCAGAAGCGACTGGCATCCAGCTCAACTTGGAAACAGACTGCTCCAACACCAGACGTCATTTAGACGTTGGTTTTTAGGCTAAATCTGGTCAGTCATAGCCTTGATTTAGCCCCGAGATAGTCATTGAAAATTGGGCTATGATTGGCTGGTATGACTTTGTATGATTTTAGTCCAATAATAGACATTTAAAGAAGTTGAAAACTGGGTTTTTAACAATCTAAAAATTACGGCTTTTCACCTTTCACTTTTCAACTAAATGTAGACTTCGACCTTTTTTCAACTTATATTTGCTTGGTGGTCAATGAAACTCCAGGTAAGGAGAAAAAAAGTTAACAAAAACAGAAAACCTTGTCTAGTATGAGCATGAGCTACAAGCAAAAGAGTGATGCATTCTGTGTTTTGGCCACAGGTGGCAGTATCATCAGAAAACTGTAAAGTTTCCTTGAAGCAAATCAATTTTGGTGCATAAAAGGCCCTTTTTGGTGTGTTTATGGTTCCTACAGATTCTGTTAATGAAGCAGGAATAGATCTTTATAATATACTGTACACACACACATATATATATATATATATATCTGTGGCTCTGTGTCCAAACACATTAATAGAGAGACAAAGGGAAGGAAAAACTGTGGTCAGAAAAAGTGTACAAGCGATAGGGATCACCGCGCCCTAGTCAAGAAAAAAAACCCATTCAAAAATGTGGGGGAGATTCACAAGGAGTGGACAGCTGCTGGAGTCAGTGCTTCAAGATCCACCACCAAGAGA
>JAUZNJ010035582.1:0-12196 GCA_034780135.1 Jordanella pulchra
GAAGCATGGGGGTGGATCAGTGATGGTTTGGGCTGCCATATCATGGCATTCCCTTGGCCCCATACTTGTGCTAGATGCCAAGGACTACTGAACCATTCTGGAGGACCATGTGGATCCAATGTGAATCCATGTGGATGGTGTTTTGGAAGAGCGAGTCAGGAAACATTTTCCTCCACCAGCATCACGTCGTGACCTGGCGACTATCCTGCAAGAAGAATGGCTTAAAATCCCTCTGACCACTGTGCAGGACTTTTATTTGTCATTCCCAAGACAAATTGACATTGTACTGGCCGCAGAAGGAGACCCTACACCATACTAATAGGTTATTGTGGTCTAAAACCAGGTGTTTCATTTTCTTTGTCCAACACCTGTACATTCTTAATTTCCTATTTACTTTGAAAATATTTAACTAAAACATGGTGCGCCATTGATGGGCTGCCTAAAGACACCGACCACTGATGGATAGCCAATCTTATGAGGTAAACTCTGAACTTGTAGGACCGTATTTCGCAAAGTTGTTCCTGTTTCTCATACATTTCGTCTTCGCTTAAAAAGGACAAATTCCACTCTTTGAAATCATTTGATGTCAGAAAAAAAGGATAATCACTGTGCAGCAACTAAAACCACCCCACCCACCACTCTTATGAAAAGCATCTCTGTTATAAAGCTGACTATAAGTCCTCGCTTGTAGCAAAAAGCCCAACTAATTAACAAGCACTTGAAAACTGCCACTTATTTTACTGGGTGCTTATTTAATATTTTTGCTTCAGTCTAAGAAAGAAAAAGTACAGATTCTGTATAAAAACATGATAAACTCAGTAAAAGTATGGTTGTTTTAGATAATTTGGCTGATACTATAAATGACAATATTTTTTACACAAGGTTATCAAAGTCAAAAACTATTGGTAACTTACTACCTACACATACTTTAAGAGGCGAAGTGTCCTTCCTGCAAATAACAGAACTGTATATTTGGTCATTATAGAATAAATGTGTTTAAATATTGCAACAGAACTAAAAGTACAGCATGAACTATATGAAAAACTGGACTCCATGAGGTTTTTGTTTAAAGCATTTTATTTAAAATATTGAATTAGAAAAAAAAATCTATAAAACTGTTCTTTAAGAATCAGTAATTACAATGTAATTTCTTTTACAAGAAATTCTAGATCAGAATCCTAATGGTACTGGAAGCATCTGACCAGTTAGAGAGCTAAAGAACTGAAAACACTTTCAAATTAACTGCTAATTCATTCTGGTTATTAATCAGCATCACACATCTGAAAAGACAGAACGGATCTGTGCTTGTTCTCTGACCAAAATGAAAATCTCACCTCAATATGTTAATGAAAACATGCTTCCTGTCACTTCATCATTTTCACCCCACATGAAATTTGGAACATTTGTCGGACCGATACCAGATGAAATGCAGCTGTTGTGGTTGTCATGGACAACGTGTCGGGCGAACATCAGATAGACAAACTGAACAGGACAGCTAAACAATTAGCAGCCGTTTCCTCTTGCATAGATAAAAGCCCGCCACAGAAAATTTTTTTTTTCTTGCCGGTAATCAGAACTACAAAGAGTCTAAGCGATCTCTATTGATGTAATACAATAAGGCTGCTAATCATTTTGTTTTAAGACAGCTGTGAAGAGATGCCACAGATAGACCAAGCATACTGAACTCAACAGTGCAAATCACGCTGCCACCACTGCACAGCTGGCTAGCATCTGATGTGTCATGTGACAGTTCAACACAGCAGATGCATCATGCAAAACGTATGGGTGAAGAATGTTTTATGTTCCCATTTTTTTGTTCCGCACAAAAAAACTGTGTGGGTGTTTGCGCGTTGCTCACCCTTGCAAGCGCAAAAGTATAATTCAAACCATCGTCATAGCTTTCCAAACAATGCCTTTTATGACATGAACTTTGAATCGTTGCTCTGTTATGAGTCTTTTATCGATTATTGCTTCAAGATGAAAGAAATCTAAGCCAAAGTAGCAATGACAGTAGAGTAAGAAGAGATACACCGGCTGGGTGATGTGTTCTGTACACATGCTTCTCATGGGAGACTCACACTGGAAAACAGGACTGAGGTATAAGCTGTTACTCAGCAGTGCATCCATGTGTGCCAGTGTACCTCGCTACAGAGGATGTGTAGTTTTGCAAAGAAAAAAAAACAAGTCGTGATGTGCGTCATATGGTGGAAGTGCGCTTTGCACTTATGAGCGAGGCTCCAATCAAAGTATGTATTTTTAAATATCTAACAGACTTGACAGGTGGCTGCAAAATGTCCCATTTTTACGGACCATATTACCACTGCAAGATCCACAGTGAGCAGATTTCATGATTAAAATGAAAAAAAAATGCAATTTCTTATTCATCAATGCTTTCTTTAGATTTGTCTACAGAAGTAAAGGTTTGATATTTAAAAGGCAGACTTTAATTGGAGCAAATTTTTACCAGAAATTTGAAGCAATACCAACATCTGTGTTAGAAAATCTATAATATTATGAAAATGACACAGACTGAGCTCGGCTTGAGACCAGGCAACCTCATGCTGAGATGAATAGTTGGAAATGATCAGGCAAAAGCAACACAGAAATGATGTCTTCCCTTTTAGTATGTTATTAGACAAAATTTTCATTTGATCTTGTGAAAAAAGCTTGCTATTCTTTCTATCACAAGATCAGTGAAGTTTTTCAGGCCACATTTGGGGAAACATGCAGCAGTCGAATCAATTTCATGAACCCTGATGAGATCATTCCTTTGGGGTTTTCAAGAAGGAACTGGGAGTTTTTTCAACAAAGGAGGACGATTTGATTTCAGTAGAGTTTTTGTTATAGCTGAAGACATATTTTACACACTACTTCAGGACATTTCTGTGCTACGCGGATTTCATACCTGATAGATCCTGTTTAGATGTGCCTGTAGGGAGAAAATGTAGCGTATGTAATGGACCGGCTCCAGAATTACTCTATGAACTGAAGCATATCCCTAGAGCATATAACCCCTTTTTATTTCTCAACTGCAGTGAGACACCAGCACCTTGAAGAAGTAAGCCATGTGGACAATAGATGTATGAGAATAGCCATCAGGTATTCGCTGTATTCGATGGTTTAGCGATGTAATAATGTGGAAGATATTATAAATGAAACACTTAGGAGATTCATGATGTGATGGGAGATTAAAAGCTGGCTCTCCCAAAAAAGTCAAAAAAAGGTTAAGTGATATCATAATAGAAAAATATGTCAATCACTAACAGAAGCACATAATAGTGCACGTAACACGTAATCACGTAATAGTGATTGACTGTACAGAACAAAACACACATTTGCTGTGTCAAGTGCTCATTGTAGAAAATAAGAAAAGAAAGTAGTTCAATTGCCGTAATTGACATGCTTATTTTGGGATTGGTATAATTGAGTTCTGGAGATAATTTGCCCTGCAGTGGGGACTTTGTCTCAAATGTAAAGTGTCTTGGAAAAGCATTCATACTCCTTGAACCCTTTCACATTCTGTCACATTGTCGGCAGGCAAACTTTTGCCCTGTTTTGAAGTCTTATTGATCCTAACAGGGTTTTTGCTTTCAGATTTGCCTTGTATTTACTTTCACCTTTCATCCATCAACTTTGACTAATCATTTGATTCAGCTCAAGAAAAGCAGCCTGATTGAATGTTGCTTCTAGCCAGATCCACACATGACTTCTAATGAGTTTTAATCAACAATGCTCTTATTCTTACAACTCTTGTATAAAGGCCAGATTTGTTGAATGCATAGCTAAAGGTTTGCTTGTCAACAGATTTCCATACCTGAACAGGGACTTCTACGGCTCCTCTAGAGTTATTAACTTGCTCTTGACAGCTTCTCTGATTATTGGTCTCCTTTACAGGCCTATCAATAAAGGTAGGTTTGATGTTGTCCCAAACTCTTTTAATTTTCAGAAAAGATTGAACAATTGTCCCAGTGAGGCATTCAAAGCCGAGAGATCAATTTACAATCTAACCCTGCTTTAAATTTCTCCCCATTATCCCTGACCTGTCCTTTATGTTCCATGGTCTTCATTATACTGGTTCTTCACTAATGTTTTCTAGGAACCCTCTAAGGCCTCCACAGAGTAGTTGGATTTATAACTGACAATGAATTACCCACAGGTACTAATAATTTTCAAGGGGTAATTGCTTGACCTAGCTTTATTAAATGGTCTCAGATCAAAAAGGAGATGAATACAAATGCAAAACACTCCAGATTTCTCTTTGTAAAATATTTTAAAAATTGCATACAGCTTTCTTTCTTGTTTAAAATGATACAAACTTTTGCACTATTTTGCTTTGGTCCAGAACATGACATGAAACGGCAATTACAGAATTACAGAATTTCAATTATAAATGTTACAAACTGAAGAACAATATTCAAGGGGTATAAATATACTTTCCAAGTCCTGAAAGTACACCTTTTATGACTGAGTTTTACAAAACTGATTACAGAAGATGCATTGAGCATGAACACAGTGTAAATCTAGTGAAGGCACTCAGTAATGAATTTCCATGTCCCCCATCTGTAGCAAATCAATACATCATTTGAAAGTAGGTTAAAGGTATTCGATTCTTCTTCCTAAAACACCTGTTGCCTGCATGTTTTCCTCCCTGGTGGTTTCTGCTCAGTGTCCCAATTCCACAAAATGCATCAAAAACAATTTATGCTAAAGCAGGTAAATAGAGAAATTTGCATTTCTTCATAATATTGTTTATATTTGAAAGCAAATAGAATGCAGAAAAACCACGAGCAAAGACTGTAGAAACTGACTAGATAAAGATTTGTCTTATTTTTTCATGTTAAATTATATTCTAGCTACTAAAACCTTTACTGGATTTCTTTAAAAAATATATGATCTTACCTGGTCTCCTTCAGCAAAGACCTGCTCACCGTAGCTCCAGCTGATGGTTGGAGTTGGATCACCGGATGCTTCACAAGTAACAGTCACCTGCTCCTCCATCTCTGAAGTGGTCCGGTTCACTATGTATGTGATCTTGGGTTTAACTGTGAGAAAAACGCCTTAAAGTTATTTCTTGTATAACTTACTTACTGTATTGTTTGGCAGCATAAATAGTCATATAATACGCTGGGTAGAAGGAAGTAGGAATACATAGCTGTAAAATTACAGGTACTTTTAAGCATGGAACATAAACTAAAAGACCCTATTGACACAACTGAAGTGTTTGAATCAAACAGATCATAAAGCTGACATTAGATACTACAAAATGTTTTAAACTCTCTAAAAATAGTAACTGTATTTTCAGAAATATATTAGATATTATTCCAAAGACAAACAGAGCCCTACAAGAGTTTTTTACATTAAACCTTTTTATGTTTTGTTACAATATAAATACTATATTGTTTTGTTACAATATAACTATAATTATTCTCTTTCAGTACTATTTTATGTGTTGGACTAACACAAAGTAGTGCAGGATTGTAAAGGAAAAGAACAAACAGTACTTTATTTTTAGATTTAAAACTAAATATGATCTAGATTATGTCAGACCTGCTGAATGTATTGAAAATGACAACAAAACGCTATAAAAGTTTAAATTTAATATTGAATAACTTAGTTTTTTTAAGATCCACAAAAACTCTTAAAAGTCCACATTTATGATTTGCACTTATGAAGCACAAATGCTCAGACATGTTTGAATGCAGCTTTGAGAACAATAATATAAGTTGCAGCTTTGAAAGACAGAGAGGAAATCTTTGAAACACTCAGGTAAACAGCGATTTAACTGCTGCCTTGAATCATTTTTGATCATCATTCGCTCTGAAGAAATGACAAAGGCCACATTTTCTGTTTATGAAATAAATTTAAGCAGCAAAAATTCTGATGAGAATCGATAAAGAGTTCGACTGAGCTCATCCAAGTTGTTTTCTAAATACTACACTTTTTTTATCCCTACATGAAACAATCACAGCCCACACCAGAACACCTTGTTCTTGTTTGACTTAAAACAGACACAAACCTAACTATTGTTCTTCCCCCACATGCATGCTCATATAGTATGTGTGTATCATTCCCACTTACTTGGAACAATTTATCCTGTCACTAGTCCATATGTGCTCCTTTATATAAAACAAGCTGTCTTACCAAACACTCGAAGACTCAGTTCCTTCTCGCTCTCCCCAGCCTTGTTCTTGGCGATGCATGTGTATTCTCCTTCATCCAGTTTGGTAACATCCATTATAGTCATTTCGGACCCATCATCGTTAAAGCTGTACTTTTCTTCATCTCTAAGTTCAACACCGTTCCTGTTGATAACAGACATGTGTTTAAACACTGAAGCCGGTCAATCTATATATCACTCTCTAACCTCTTTGAGGGACTCTAGAAAATGTGCAGTAGTTCTTAGATCCCCCTGGGAACAAAGTGGAAAACGGTCAGGAGATAAACTACAAAACATAGTCATGAAGAGAGGTCATGTAAAAGCTGAAAATATGAGAACAAAGCAAGCTCTCTGAAGCATTTGGAAAATTCTGTGTAGATAACTGGACATACTTAAACTAAATTTTCCAAGCTTGACCATGACCTGGATGACTGAGAACATTTTACAGACAAGCTCTCTGACATTTTGACACAGATTTATCCACAGGCTTTCTTGATCCGAATTATATTTTAGCTTTACCTCACTTATTCATTTTAATTGGTGGTAAATTAGCAGCTAAAGGAAGAAGACACAGAGGTTACATCTGGACTTACTGCAGAATGTTTGGTCAAAATGGGTCAACATTTAAAAATATGGATTATTTAACTATTAATGATCAGTTTTGCAGGGTTGAGAAATCTGGCCTGGGTAACTGAACCCATTTTCTAACTTTATTTGTGTGCACAAATTGGCAAAGTATATGATTCCAGTACATGTCTTTAACTTCTGGGAAAAACACCAGCATGTTTGCTTCCTAACTAAGTAAGTAGGCTCTGTGATTAACAGCCTGCAAATCTGTGTATAATAATTCAGGGAATCTGTATTAAGACGTTATACTGATGAGGTAGTTGGAATTAGGAAAGTTTGTGCCAATATGAGGATGTCACATTATAAAAAAACTTGAGGAAACACCACAGGTATCAATACTGAAACCAGGATCTTATTGTTTTATTTGAAACAAAAGTAGCATCATTGCAACAGGAGCTAGGATGATACATAATATTAATTATTACAATCAAATCATTTTGTAACATTTATTAATTGTTGTTTTTTTTTGCTTTTGATAGACAACATTCAGTAAAACACATTGAATAAACTCTTAACCTAGGGACTTTCAAGACAGTTATTTTATTATTCCGGTCACTATATGAAAAAATCCCAGCTGGTAAAAGTCTTAATTTCTCTGCCATCTGCTAAGAGGCTCCTGCCTGCAAACGCCCGTTCAACAGAGTCAACAATCAATTTATGCAAACTCTGGATTTAATGCAGAGTTTAACAAGAGAGAGAAGGTGTGTTCACAACAACCACATTCTGAGTGACAAAAAAGGTGAACAATGCCTCAAATTGGATGCCTGTGTATTTTGAAGTCAGGCACTCTGGACGCTCAGGAAAAGTACCAAAATATTAAATGGAATATTATTTGCTACTAGGTTTAATGTTTTTTAGTTAATGTAGGTATTAATGATTCAACTTGGAGGAAACTGAAGTCACTCCCACACTTTTAATGGTACATCATAATGAAAAATCTGAAATCACAAAAATGATTTGATGTGCAATTATTATAGTTTATATATTTTTCAATAGTTTATATATTTTACATATTTTTCACCCAACACACCAGTAACAAGTCGTAATCTAATCTGGAACGTGATTTCAATGCATTTTTTCTCTGTAGATTTAGGTCATCTCTAATTGATCTCTAAGGTAAGTTTCAGGATGATTAAAAGCTGTGATATGCCGTGACTATGATATTTTAAAAAGAACCTTACATAAGGAGGTAAAATTGTCATCTATGTGAATATTTACTGACAAAAAGGGCAGTTCCTCCTCTCAGTATAAAAACAACTAGCAAAATGAACAAAAAGCACTTGTGAAATCACCTTTCACCGCCCTCAACCAGTTCTTAACCTTTTTTGTAGGCTTTGCTACGGGCCGATTTCTTTTCCTTAAAGTAGTTTCTATTATACTTTAGTATTGATGTGTAATAAATTGCTTTACAAGTCCTGCTTCATTTTAAGAGTATTGTGCATGGTGGGTTACAATATGGGGAGCTGCTTTGTGTTTTGACAGACAGCTGCCGCAGCTCTGGAACAATCACAGCCATATTCACACATGATAAACCTTATCTGGGATCCCTGTGTAGTAAAAATTACCCCCTAACAGTTGCTTTTTATGTGCACATTCACACGTTTAATGGCAGCCTAAGAATTTTCAGAAATTTACAGACATTTCCTGGTGCTGGGTATGATGTTAATGCACTGCATAGCGTATTGCGTAACATCTGTTTAATGCTGTGGGCTATTGCCAGAGCAAGCAAGCTCTATAAGAGAAGGATAGAAATAGAAGAAAATGATTTTCACAGCACAGTGCAATGATGTGATCCACCTGTAACCAGATGCCCTGATTTGTGTTTGACTGTGACTGATTTCACTTTTGTCTTGGTGTGAAACGTGACTCTTAGACAGCTTTCAGTGAAGTTTTTTACAGTTATTTTTCAATTTTATACAAAGAGGGGCATAATGTAAACTAACAATGTAAAAGTTAGTCCCACAAGAAATGCACAGCTGGATTTTGCATTGGATTGCTATCATTATAGGACCTCTGAGTTCAGCAAGATATAGTAATAAATAGTAGGTAACTAATAGTACAGGGGTTTAATTTACATATTTAATTCAATTATACTTTATTGATCCCAGAAGGAAAATTACTGACATGGCTGATTCTTATGGTATCAAAAACAAAGATTACTGCATATCTATGTGGTCCTAAGGTGAAACTAATCCCATGTGAATAGGGCTAATAACTACAAGACTGCTATCTTTATTTAAGATATGTGCCGGCTGAATATATTGACATCTTTTTTGGCTTTTTCGGAATTTGACCAAATGCAGGACCTCACACCAGGACAGAAATAAAGTCATCTGATCACCTGGAGTGTTACCCATATGGGCAGTGCACCGGCACTGATCTGGCTGCACAACAGTATGATACAAGACACATACAGATTGAGAACCTGCAGCACCAGATCTTGAAGATGAACACATTTTCACTGATTAGTTTATCACCAACTAGCAAACCGCTGTGTTATTGTGCAGCTTTTTATTGATCAATTGGTGCAACCTGAAATAATGATTGGAGTTCTTTGTAATTAAAAATGGCCCATAAACAATTTCTTTTGATTTTCTTTTCTAAAAAAGCACTGAAGAAAGTAGGAATTGCAAGAAAATTTTAAAGATGTTTGAGTGTAAATTGCACAAAAGCATTGTAATACAGTGCTGTAAATGATATCTTACACAGTATTGTTGCTCTCTGTTAACAACATTCAAGAGGCTTCAACGTCAGTAGATTTTGAAGCCTCTGCTGCAAATGTTGTTGTGGGAGGTTTTGGGGGGAGTGCAGCAAGCTATACAAAGTTTTTCAAATGAACAGCTGTTGTTACTGCCTAGCTGGCTTCAAAAGTGGTGTGACAATTCTTAACGCTCCTTTCCTCTTTAAAGTTATTTGCAGAGTGCCAGCATTCAAACGGTCATATCTTTTTGAATTCTTTTTTTTTATTATATTTATTTACACAAGTTTGACATCATTGGAAAGCTTATACTTCACTCTTTCAGGATATGGAAAAATAACTCAAAACAGCTCCAGCTAGACTGCATGATGGTTTTTGCTATGACTTGTCACATTTTGTCATTGATTTCTCTATGATGCTTTCATTGTATAAATACACACTACACTTAAATGTTGAGCATGGTAGAATCAAGTACTATGCCAAAATTCACCTCTTTTCTTTATATTATCTTGTCAGACTGCAGTGTGCTCATCATTATGTTGTAATTTGTTTTTTATTCTCTGAATGTGTATCTTACTAGATAGCAACTTTGCTCTGAATGTGGATGGACAGGTGTGCAAAATAGAATATAGAAAGATTTCCTAGGTAAACGATCCTTCTTTTTATTAAAGTGATAGACTGCCATTTTATCAGTCTCCCTTGCCATTATTTATTTGGCAAAGAATAAGTCCACATAAGACGAAGATGCGCTTAAGTTCATGGTCATTTTTCAATATCACAAAGGATCTGTACTAAAAGTCTATGCACACTCAAAAGGCTGAAAATTGGTAAACTTATTCCATACATATTTCAGATCTGTGAAGCTATGCACACGCACAAAAATAAGCCATCTTATTAATAAATCACATCTGTACGCTAAAGGCTAAAATGCTAAGCACCACATGCATGTCATTCTGAAATTAAATGAGCCAGCTGAATAATGTTATTTCAAAGTTAGCATGGGCAATCACAGGTGAGACTGCAAAAACAAACTAAGGCAGAAATAAATGTGTTGTTGAGTGAAGTGGAGAGTCACATAAATATGTTTGGTAAGAACAGTACTGGCAGGACAAATAAAAAGAATTATTATAAACAAAAGAGTCAGACATTAGCTGATTGTTTTAGCATTGGCATCAAAGACTACAGGCAGGATTTTGCTTTGGGTGGCTATAATATCTCAGCATTTTAGATGAATTCAAAGAATTATTGTGTTCCTAAAAGTTGCTTCAGGCAGAGTTAAATTAATTGTTGATGTTTAACAGCCAGTTGCAAAGAACCACAGAGTGGTTAACAGCTGTAATTAATTGAAATCTTTAATAAACTGTGCCATGAAATTGTGTTCATTTTTCATGCATTTAAATATTTTTTTTAGAAAACTCTATTTTTCAAATGTATATCAATTTTTATATCCACAATATTATCCATATTAGTATATTAGTATTCCTTTAGTTACGGCTTCAAGCAACCGTTCAGTTTTTCTCTGCATTGGAGTTGTGCACACTGATCTCCTTTAGTTTATCCACTATTATGAACAGAGACAGCCTTGGTGCAGCTGGTCAGTCTCTCCAATATTGGACTGATTTCAGCATAGAGATCCAAGAACAATACTCTATAAGAGGCTTCCTCGGTTATGGTCCTCTAGGTCTGGTGTCCTGCACCCTATAGGTGTCTCACTGCTTCAACACACCTGAGTCAAATAATCAGGTCATTAGCAGGAGAACTTAACTGCATGCTGATGAGGTAATTTAGTAACTTGATTCAGGTGTGACAGAGAGATGAATCTAAAATGTGCCAGACATCAGACCTTGAGGACTGAGGCCTGCTCTGTGGAGTCTGATTGGCTCAATGGTTATCTTCATTGTGGGTCCGAAAATCTTGGTGACAATTTATTCCCTCCTTATTGTTCCAATTTTAACGTCTTTCATTAGAGCGGCATCTATCACTTACTATTGTGCAGGGGTATCACATCTGTACTGAAATGTTTACAGCGCCCAGTGTGAATACGTTACACCTTTTAAATGTATGTGTTGATTTGTGGTACGACTCACTCTGTTGATCACTGGGGCGCTTTATTAAGGATTTGAGTGGCTTTTTTATTTATTTGAGAGTTCCTTATGTATATAGTAGTTGGGGTTCATCAGTGCGAGCAGGAATTACACAGCGATATTGGTTGCTTATAATGGCATCAATCTATGAGGGATGTTCTATATATGTTGAAACTGAACGTCTCAGAGAACCTAACCTGGCTTCAAACCTAATCCATTTTCCTCAGAATTATAAAGTGTTATAATCTTCAATATCAGTGAAAGAACAATCAAATTTGAGAGAAGGAAACTCAATAGAGTTAATTTCTGACGAGAACAGATTGCTAAAGGATGACATCAACAGCCAGACCAAAAAGACATGGATGTTTTAAGTAATACAAATGGTTAATTTAGAGTCCTTTTGATTTTTTTGCATGTTCTAAATACACTATAAAACACCTGATGACTTTGGCAGATTTAATCAATAATGGCTATCTAAGAGCGATTGTGTAACTAGCTTAAGGTGCTTTTTATCCCTTATTTATTATCTTTAATTTTGTGTGATTTTTTGCTCGTCTATTCTTAATGCACCTTTTCCTCCTTGTTTGCACATTCTTATCCACTTTGCCAGTATGTGACATGTGAATTTCT
>JAUZNJ010035583.1:0-12195 GCA_034780135.1 Jordanella pulchra
AATAAACTGTTGAACTTTTTCCCGTACTCTGTGTGGTGTTCTGCATGTGGGTTAGAGCTCTGAAACCCACCATGACAAATGTGCTTGTGGCTCTCTTCTACATCTGCTTTTCTCCTTTTGGTAGAGCGATCGCCTTTGTATGGATTATTTTCATTCTCCTTGTCACCATTCGGCCACATTTCTCCAGTCCAAATGACATTCCAATGTCCATGCTGTAGATCCTGGTGGTGTGGATCAGAGAGTCAATGTCTTGTTCACTCTGTGGTAGAACATTTTAATCTATGATTATTTTTACCCTGTTTTAATCAAGATGTTTTCAGTTCTCCGTATCTTTTCTTAAGAGGATGGGCATTTTGGCCTTCAGCGTCTTTTTAAACCTTTCCCTTCTGATTGTGTATAAAGACTTAGAGTCAGAGAAGATTCACAATTTAGGTCTGTGCCAGGGCCAGCAAAGGACGATTGTTGATAAAAGTAAACGAATCAATCTTTCTCTGTTTTACTGAGTGGTGGTCTCTCCCTCTTTCATAAATAAAAATTCCACAACAGCTTGTGCCGTTATCCATACAGGTTGGTTAACCCCAGCGAATTGGGCTGTTATTATATTATTAGAGAGAAAACTCCACAACTTTCTCCCACATTCCAGAAACATATCTGGTGTTTCTTTATGTCATCCTGTGAAACAGTTAGTGACCTGTTCAATTCAAAGACTGGTTGAGACAAGTAAACACCAGTGGCCCTAATGGACAAGAAAACGGATGAATGGATTGGGTTAGAAACCCAAAATCTTTCAATTCAAAATCCCAACTCCTCTCAGACTCAGAGCGGATCATCCAATAAGTCAGACTGATTCATGTAGGAGTGATCTGGGAAAAAGAAAATTCTGCAAATTTGTGGACTGTATTGTTTTCAGAAAAGCAAATCATGTTTTGGACTTTCTTCACTTTTAGTTTTTAGTTTCATTCAAATCTTGTACTCAAGTTTTTATTTCTCAATTTATGAAACTGTAGATCAAATATTTAAATTTGTATTGATAAGAGAAATTTAATGAGGAAACAAGTAAGAAATGGCCAAAACAGATGAATTGATAGACCACCCAAGAGTAAAAGAAGTAACTGCCAATCACATTACGCCTATGCTTTGAGTAGTTTTAACTTATTCTTTAAATGACTGTTTCTTCATCTATTGAGATGCAGATCTCTGCTGACAAGCTGAGTGAAAGCTTTTGCGGCATCCTATCAGCGTCGTATTAAACATTTTGAAAAGTGAAGAAAGAAGACAGTAGCAGACAGCTGCTGGATTTGTCAAAGCCTCATCAGGGAAATTTCTGACAGTCCTGACAAGCAGAGCTCTTCCAATTCTTTAAACACTCTGCTTCCATCTGTAGTATATCATCAGTCAGAATGGTTGCATTCGTCATAGATTTATTTTCTTTTTTCCTGAACCACAACAGGTAGAAAGCAACAGGATGCCTTCTTCATTAACAGTGCTTTCAGTAGTTACCCCTCTAAGGTAAACAGCTCCCCCCTCTGGCAGAAGCTGTAGTTAACCCTCCTCTATTTCACCCAGTTTCAGTTCATCAGCCCTTCCCTTGTTTTTCCTACAATCTGAAGTTTGTTCATTTTTTTTGTTTGTTTTTGGTTATTGTGCTCATATGACTCAATTATTCCCTTTTTTGAATTATGTTCTTTGATCAACAGAAGTCTAACAGAGGAATGGGAAACCTACACCCCATTGTCAACACCTCCTCTGTCATTGCGGAGAGGGAAAGTGTGACATGTAGTGTCTGAATGCTAATGAGATGTAAAGGCTCTATCACAGGGACAGAGAGATATGGGAAGGAGGTGGAAGGTGTCGTGGAAAAAGAAGGAAAATGGTGAGAGAGCCAGTGAATGAATCAAGAAACGGATGCTAAAATGGTGAATAAAAAATAATGGCGTTCTGATCATTAAAAACAGCAATTCATTCTTTGTTCTCTTTTCTCTTATTTTAATTATCAACTTGATGATCATCCATTCATTGAATAAATGTGTCCTAATAGTATTTAGAGTTTAACAAAAAAGCTTGATTATTAAATTAAAACTAACCAAAAGTTTCTTTTATAGATTTCATCATGTTACCATAAAAATAGTAATGGATTATTTTTTGTGCTCATCAACAAAATAACACTTGTCTTTAAAAAATCTCACTTATTTTTTTTGATAAACTTTTCCTCTCAGGCCCTTATGGTATGTTAACTGCTAGCTTTGCATGGCTAAGTAAGGAGATTTCTGATCAATTAATTCATATTTCATGAGTCTAATCATCAAACTTTTAATCCAAATTCAGGAGCGAGATTAACAAAGGACTGAAAGAAAATATAATGAGGAGAATGGATTTATTGTATTATTTTTCTATGGTTGGTTGACACAGAAAGAGTTGATGTAGACTACAGAAGTATAGTCAAAGTGCAGTACTAACCAGTCTGATGTGTTCATATTTATTTTTACTTTCAAGTCTCAAACAGCTTGAAGCAGAAGATGTAATGTGTTTGCTAAAAGGTTGATTTGACTCATTTTTATCAGATCTGAATAGTCACCCCAAATACACACCCTCACCGTCCTACACCCACGATCCGTATGCTGTCATAGAAGTTGTTAAGTGTCTTGATTCACACAAAGCTACCAAATCAACTCTGAGACATGCAAACACACTAGCATGGCAAAAGTTTGAGACATTCAAAAAACACAACAGACAAATCCACAAATCTTCTGATGCACAACTATAAAAACTGAGACTTAAAGAGTCTGAAAACCATTGTTTGTAAAATAGTGGGTTTGGAGCAGGAGAGAAATACTGATACTCTGTCCAAACCACCAAAGAGAGGAAAAAACAAAAACAAACAGAAGATTAAAATTTGTTTGACGTTTAATTTTATTTTCTTGGTTTTGACCATGACATTTTCAGCAGAGGATCACATCTTTATGTGCAGGGCCAACGCTCAAACTGGGAGTGAGGAAGGTTTAACTGTGAAGCAGCAGAAGCTTCAGAATAGGCAGGAAATGATGCTCTACAGGTTTTGAAAAAATGAAAAGTAGGCTAACTCACTCACAGAGTGGCTAACCAATAATAATAATAATACTAAAAAAACAGTTGGGTGATAAAATAATCAACCATGAAGAATGGAGAGTCAATACATTCTGATTTTGATTCTGATAGAAGTCAAAAGTTCAGGCCAAACTCAGAAGGATTCAGAGAGAGCTAATAGATAATTTGCAGTTTTACAAATTTTTTTGACTTGGAACCAGATGGCCTTAAAATGTAAATCTGACCTTAAAATTGGGAAACAATAGTTCTGTCATGATCCGGGCTCTTTGCCTGTTTTCCTGTTGGGGTTGCTCCTCTGTGCGCCTTTTCCCCTTCCTCCACCAGACGGCGCCGGGGTTCTGTGAGATGTGCGGTGTGGTTTCCAGCGGCGCAGGTGTTCCCAATCATCCTCATCTACTTTGCTGTACTTAAGGAGCTGCTGGTCCAGTGGTTGGCGCGGAGTGTTTGCTAACTCTTGGTACTCTCCGGAAGTTTGGATTGCTGTCTGCTCCTGGCTTCTCTGCACAGTAACCTTCCTTGTGACGCCGTGGTTGTTACCCACTGGTTGCCCGAACTCTCAGTCTCTCTCCTCTTTGTCCTTCGGAACCTACTACGCCCAACCGCCGACAGCATATCCGCTCCTGGAGTCTCCGTCCGTCTTGAGCCAACCTGTCCGTTTCCCACCGCACTGCTCCACAGTCTCTGGACCCCCCTTTGGAAACAAAGTCCCTGGATATCGGAACCCCCCTCTGACATTCCTCAGTTCTCTTCTAACAGTAAGAACCGACATTCATGTCCGACAACTGGGTTTTCCTACCCACCGTGAACTCACCTGTCTGCTTTCTCTCCCAGTGACAACTCCTGCCGGTGTCTCTGCTCCGGACCCGTCTTTGGTTCTGTTTACCAGCCTTCATCTTATCAATAAACATCTTAACTGTTTAAGTTTGTCCTGTATTGGTGTTCTGCATGTGGGCTCGTTATCTAAAAACCGCAAACATGACAAGTTCTCATCTTGTAGAATGATATTTAAAACAGATCATTTTAACTATGATAATTCTCATCCCATCCCCTTCTAATTTCCATGATAACAGTTAGTAATAAAAACAATATACATATAAAAGCTGAGTAATCTACTTACTAACAGACATAAGTGGCTCACTGCAGTCCCAGCAGAGCTTTTTTCATTATTTTGATATTGTGATTGCACTATATACTGTGGAGCCCATGTTTATACACAGCTGTCTTTACACATCCTGTCACAACATTCCTGTAATGCTGCAGATAGGTTTTACAGTAAAGCATCCAACACATGCTGATTTTTCTGATCTGAATATCCAGAACAAATTCATTACCCGACTTTGGAATATTGTCCTCTTCCAAAATGCTTCTGTTGATGAAGAAGATTGTGGTCGGGCTGTTCCTATGGCTGTGCAACTGGCCCATATGATCACACCTGCGCTATGTTATTTTAAGAGTTTCTAAGCTGTCGTGTTATGTCATGTAGTTTGACTCAAACCCAGACAAGAGAAAAGAAGAGAAATTAGATTTTGTTTATAAAAACAAAAATGAGGAGCAGACATAAAAAATATTGAAATATGTCAGCTAAAATCAACAGCTAAATAAAAGTAAACAGAAGAGTCACAGAAGGACCTGCGACCTGGCAGGACGAGAAATAGAGTGATCTAATGGGGACGCTGGGGAACTAAATGGCTTGTAACTGCTGAAGAGGTTATGTATGACAGGTGACCCAGTTGTATTTAAAACGACATGATATACTGCTGATAGGGAACAGGAAGTGAAGAAAGAAGGGAAAATTGCCAACCATTAATACATTAATTATTACAGTAGAGAAGGATCTGTATAGAAAAGAGGCAACTGTAGCAAAGGACAATAAAAACACAGATAAAAAAGAAAGAGGTCAAGAAAACAGAGAGGTTTGCTCATGCCTCATTAGTAGGACAGTGAAAAAAAAAATATTTGGTGGCCAAATCCATCCATCCATCCATCCATCCATCCATCATAATAATTTCTAATATAGGATTGCAGCAGTTACCAAGACATTCAATACATCAAACTACTATAAGGCAAAATACTTTTTTTGTTTTTTTAATTAAAAAAAACACATTGCTCTGCATAAAAGTGGCTATGAAAAATCCTAAGTGTCGCTTCACCCACAATGGTCCACAGCATTTATATTCACTAGCACATAGAGATTGTATTCACATAACGAGAACCAACAATGTTTCTGCTCATTTCATGAATGTTTGATAGCAGATAGCCCTGTGCAGATGACAAAGTTCCTTTTTAGTTATAGATATCATATTCAATTCAGTACTCCAATATCATTAACTCTCTGCAAAGAAATGTCAATATGAAGAGACTTTTTAACAGTTGGTCAATGACTGCAATATGAGATGTTGCTAGGTAACCAAAACTCTGACAGACCAAAGGATCAAGTGCAGACTGAACAGTTGGCGTGTGTTGGAAGGGTATACGTGCTGTAGTAAGTGTGCAAGTTGTGTGAGTGAATTAGATGTGAGCTGTGTAAATTCTTGAACTAGGAAGTTGGCTAAAGCTTAAGTCACAACATGGTTTGGTTTCAAACTGAATGGAAATACAAAGTAACCTTAAAAAAGAAAGTGTTAGAAAATATACAACTACACAGAATATACAGGACCTTATACACTTCGCTCAATGCAATCAGCTGGTTTAGATGGAAAATTTTGAACCAATCTGACTGTATGATCTGATTAAATTGTCATGTTATTGTACATGACGACGTGTGTTGGGAATTGGCACGGTATAAATGAACTGAATTGAGAAGAACTGAATAATACAGAATAAGACTCCTGTTAATCAATTGTGCTGTGAACACTTCATTCATTGGTATTTTTTGAGAATTCAACTTATGAAATGTTAAATATATGCAACTGTAGATGGCAAAAGCAGTGAAACAATAAGCTCACTGTGTATTTTGCTAAAAATTGGTCATTTTTATCTATTTTTGCCCTTAATTTATATCTGTGAATATTCTCAGGTCATGGTCAAGCTTCAGTCAAGGTTCAGTTTAGACAACTGGATGTGTAGTTTTCTAGAAGACATTTCACCTCTCATCCAAGAGGCTTCCTCAGTTCTGACAGATGCAGGAGAAAACAGGGATAATTATACTGTAGGTCTGACAAAGATAGGGGGGGTAGAAGAAACAAAAGGTGACTCTGATCCCTCCAACATTGGTGGGATCAGAGTCACCTTTTGTTTGATTTATGCATAACATGCTATCATTTTGAAAATTTAGGTCATTTGTTGTTTTTTACAATTCTTCTGAGTAAAGCCTTATAGTGAACTTGCTGGATCTGTAGAATATTTTTCTTTTCCAGTTGTCTCCGTATTTTCAACATTTTCTCCAAATGACTTTTTCTGTTTAGAGAATAAAATATAGAAAAAAATACAAAAATAAATTGTTGTGCTCCTTTTAAAACTTGAACTTTATTAAATGCTTTGTAAAATCTGGAGTTGTACTCCTGTGTGAGAATGCTTTGCAATTCTTATTGTAATGTAATTTTTTTATCCAAGTTATTTATGAATATGTATGAGTAAAGTTTGACAATATTCAGTGTGTTTCCATTTTAGAAATTTACACAGATCACAGTAAATCACTTGACATTTGTACATCAATAAAACTATAGTTTAACAGAGTTTGTCACACTGTTACTCATTAGGTAATATGTACATTGGATTATTAGGTCAGCTCTTCCTCATGTATCAACAATTTTATAATTGATTTTAATAAACACACAAAACCTCCCTAAAGTCCTAGAAACATTTAAAAACAAAACACCAAATTGCATGATTATTAAGCTTCAGAGACTTTCATTTCTCAGAGACAAAGAAAAGCAGAGCCTTTTTTTCCTTTCTCAAGCATATTAACATTTTTTTTTTCAAAATACAGACATAATACATGGTGATCAATAGGTCTTCATATTTCAGAACCACAGAAAAACAAGCCTTCGGCAGTCATTACAGGCTGTAATTATGGTTCCACGTAACACGCTGCTCAGGTTAGCATAATTAACAAATTACTTTATAATGGAGGCTGGCAAAATTGTAACATAGACCTAATCTGATGTACTCGGTGTCTAACAGAGGAAAGCGCAGAGCACACACACAAGCAGACAGGAAAGTTTAATTTTTTTTCTTTATTAGCACATTGGACTGGCTTCCTTTAATTTGAATAGATCCATTTTTTCTTGACCTAAACCCAACCCCTTACCTGAACCTAAAGCCATTTCTAGACATGAGCTGCTTTCAATTATAAAGGGGTTAGGAAGGATTTTTTCTGAAGTATTTATGAGCTATAGTGGTCTTAACTGTAATCTCATATGACCATGAGCCTGTTAAAAATCAAACAGAGAGTACACAACTTATACCACTTTCCTACTTGCCAAAAAAGAGAACAATTGGCCTTTAGTAGCACTGGGAACAGCTTACTTACCCTTCGTCGACCTTGGTTAAAATCGCCTTGAAACGGCTTGGCACCAAAAAGCATACAGACATGGGTTGATCTGCTAATTTCCTGAGGAGGAACCTCATGTTTATCAAATGCTAAGTTTCTCCCTGGTTCTGCCTAAATCTGTAGAACCTTGTTGTCACCATCTGTACCCTTGCTGTGGCAAAGGGTATCTCCCATGCCATTTGAGCATGCATCCTGATCCCCTGCATGGAACGGGTTTTATTTCGCCAGTACATAGTGGTGTCATACTTTATGCTCTCATAAAGATTTTGGAGCAAAATAGATTTTAAGGTGTGATTTTCCACTAAGCCAGGACCATTTGACCCCTGAAAATATGTGGCTCAAAGTATTAATCTTTTGGTGCTTCAGTCTTCGTACTCGTACTTGTCATCTTCCGATTTATCCGGGACTGGGTCGTGGGGGCATCAGTCTCAGCCGAGACTCCCAGACTTCCCTTTGTGCAGACAACTCCTCCAGCTCTGCTGGGGGAAACCCAAGGCGCTCCCAGGCCAGCCGAGAGACATATTCCCTCCAGCTTATCCTGGGTCTTACCCTAGGCCTCCTTCCGGTGGGACGTGCCTGGAACACTTCCTGAAGGAAGTGTCCAGGGGACATCTGAAAAAAATGTCCGAGCCACCTCAGCTGACTCCTCTTGATGTGAAGGAGAAGCGGGTCTACTCCGAGCCTCTCCTGAATGACCGAACTTCTCACCCTATCTCCAAGGGAGAGCCCAGCCACCCTGCGGAGAAAGCCAATTTCAGCTGCTTGTATCTGGGATCTTGTTCTTTTGGTCATGATCCAGACTTCAAGACCATAGGTGAGGGTAGGAACGTAGACTGACCGGTAAATTGAGAGCTTTGCCTTTTTGCTCAGCTCTCTCGTCACCACAACAGACCGGTGCAGTGACTGCATTATGGAAGCAGCCCCCCTGATCCGTCTATCAATCTCCAGCTCCATTCTTTCCTCACTCATGAACAGGACCCCAAGATACTTGACCTCCTCTACTTGAGGCAGGAACTCTCCTCCAACCTGAAAGGGGACAAGCCACCTTTTTCCGGACAAGAACTATGGCCTCGGACTTGGAGGAACTGATTCTCATCCCGGCCGCTTCACACTCGGCTGCGAACCGCCCCAGTGCATGCTGTAGGTCTTGGAAGGAGGAAGCCAGCAGGACCAGGTCATCTGCAAAAAGCAGGGACGAGATCCGCTGGTCCCCAAACCAGACCCCGCCGACCTTTGGCTGCGCCTAGAAATCCTGTCCATAAAAGTTATTAACAGGACCGGTGACAAAGGGCAGTCTTGTCGGAGTCCAACATACACCGGGAACAGAGACCAGACTCCTGCTCCGTTTGTACAGAGACTGGATAGCCCCTAGTAAAGAGCCCCCGACTCCGTACTCCGGAAGCGCCCCCCACAGGGCGGCACGAGGGACACATTTGAATGCCTTCTCCAGGTCGACAAAACACATTTGGACCGGTTGAGCAAACTCCCATGAACCCCCGAGCACCCTGCAGAGAGCGTAGAGGTGGTCCACTGTTCTATAGCCAGACCAACACCCGGACGGCTCCTCCTGAAGCCGAGGTTCAACTATCAGCCGGACTCTCCTCTCTAGGACCCTGGAATAAGCCTTCCAGGGGAGGCCGAGAAGTGTGATTCCCCTGTAATTGGAACACACCCTCCGGCCCCCCTTCTTATGGAAGGGAACCACCACCCCGGTCTTCCAACCCAGGGACACTGTCCCCGACCTCCATGCAATGTTGAACCACCTTGAACCTCCACCTTCACGTGGTGGAGGGGCTTCACCGCCAGGATGATCCCAGAGGCTATGGCTTGAAATAATCTGGTGTCAGTCTCCGATATGAAAGTGGTTTTTAAAGGAAGATGAACAGGTGTGATTGATGAGAGTAGAGCAGCGGAAGCAGGTGGAGATGATCAGATCATCAGACCAGCGCTGATGCACATATTCATGACATGGACAGGATATTTCTAATTTTTGCAATATTCTGGAGATGAAAGAAGGAAATTCTAGAAACCTCTTTAATATGGGATTTTAATTTTTTTACTTCATTATCTGAGATTAATTTAATTCCATCCAAGTGAAGTAACTGACTAATCAGTTTATTTTTCAGAGACTATGATTCAAAGACAATAACTTCTGTTTTGTCAGCATTCAGAAGCAGAAAGTTAAGAGACATCTAGGTTTTTATGTCTTCAAGACTTGTAATGGGTTAGTTTCATCAGGATTTATAGACAGATATAGCTGAGTGTCATCAGTATAGCTGTGAAAATAATCCCATGCTGTCTAATAATTCTACCAACTGGAAGCATATATATAGTAAAGAGAACTGGACCTAGCACTGATCCTTGTGGTACTCCACAGGTAACCCTGGAGCATGAGGAAGATTTCAGATTTCAGAAATCTGTCAGATAAATAAGATTTAAACCAGTCCGGTTCCATTAATTCCTATAAAATGTTCAAGCCTTTCTAAAAGAATATTATGATCAACTGTATCAAATACAGAACCGAGATCTAACAGAACAAGTAAAGATACAAGTCCATTATCTGAATCCATGAGAATATCATTAGTGAGGAAGAACTGCTGCACTTGTTTCAGTGCAATGATGAGCTCTAAAACCTGACTGAAACTCTTCAAAATGTTCAATGGTCAAATTGGTAACATGCTTGTTTAGAAACGACTTTCTCAAGATTTTTTTAAATAAGAAAGGAAGATTAGAAATAGGTCTGTCGGTAGCGCTACCTGTGTTTGAACCCTGGGATTTTTGTTTGAACCGTGCTGCCTGGCCCGAGGACTTTCCGTTTGCTGTACACTTTGGGATTATTAATCATTAAAAACCTCATTAATTCACCACATCCTGGTTCCAGCCTCTGCCTCACCACCTCCTCCACACCAGCTTCTTGACAGAAGGCCCCGACCAGCAAAGAACGGTGAGGCACGCAATTGATCATGAACCAGGAGGACCAGGAAGAACTGCTGACCTTGCTCCGGGAGACGATTAACCCCAGAATCATCGGGAGGTGGCTGGGTTGCGATACGCCTCCCTCTTTCTGGAGCTCCCCTGTTGGAGTTGGTGAAGCTCCAGGGGGAGGTTGAGTGGGACCGCGGGGCCACTCTCGTGGCAATGGAGGGCCGCCCTCTGCCTCCCAAGCCAGACCTTAGCTCCGCCAGCCCAGCTCCTGCGTCTCTGGAACCAGCTCCAGTCCCTCCGGCGTCCGGACCTCACGCTTCCCCGAGGTCGGCGCCGTCTCCGGATCCAGCTCCTGTGTCTCCGAGACCAGCTCCAGTCGCTTCGGCGTCTGGACCTCATGCTTCCCCGAGGTCGGCGCTGTCTCCGGACCCAGCTCCTGCGTCTCTGGGACCAGCTCCAGTCCCTTCGGCATTCCTTTTTGAGCTTCCTGTTGTCTCTGTGCTCTCCATGTCGTCCTGTACTCCCTTGATTACCCCCAGGTGTGTCTCGTTTCCCTGATTACCTCACTGTGTATTTAAATCCCCGTGACTTCTGTTCATTGTCGGGTCCTAGTCTGTGATAGTCTAGTGTCGTCTGAGATAGTCTAAGTTAGTTGCTGCCTCTCATATGACCAGTGCTACCGGTTTTTAAACCCTGGGATTTTTGTTTGAACTGTGCTGCCTGCCCCGAGGACTTTCCGTTTGCTGTACACTTTGGGATTATTAATCATTAAAAACCTCATTAATTCACCACATCCTGGTTCCAGCCTCTGCCTCACCACCTCCTCCACACCAGCTTCTTGACAGAAGGCCCCGACCAGCAAAGAACGGTGAGGCACGCAATTGATCATGAACCAGGAGGACCAGGAAGAACTGCTGACCTTGCTCCGGGAGACAATTAACCCCAGAGTCGTCGGGAGGCGGCTGGGTTGCGATACGCCTCCCTCCCTCTGGAGCTCCCCTGTCGGAGTTGGTGGAGGTTGAGTGGGACCGTGAGGCCGCTCTAGCGGCAATGGAGGGCTGCCCTCCGCCTCCCAAGCCAGACCTTTGCTCCGCCAGCCCAGCTGCTGCGTCTCCGGAACCAGCTCCAATCCCTCCTGCGTCCGCACCTCACGCTTCCCCGAGGTCGGCAGCTTCTTGACACAAAGTAGTAGTAACCAAGGAGCCAGCTTTCTATTTTTTAAGATTTTCTTTTTTTAAAGGGGCTACGTTGTCTAAGGCAGTATGCAGGGAACCAGAAATCCCATCAACAAAATCATCAACTTGCGAGAGGGAATAAACTGAATGTTTGTCCTCTGTGGTGTTGTTCAGCAATACAGAGATAACAAGTGAATTCTTTCAAATTTATAACTTCATCATCGGACAACGCTCTTCTAAAGTAAAACCTTCTTTTCGGGGAGGAAAAGTCTGTTAAAGTAATTTTGAAAGTTACTACAAAAGTGGTTAGAGAGGACAGGGTCCTGAGAAAATACTGATATTTCTTGACATTCAATGCCATAAGTCAGCACAAGGCTAAAAGTATGAAGATGGGAATGTGTGGGAACATTTTTAACAAAGCCAATGGTGTCGTGAAGCGGTTGTTTGGTGGGTGGTGAGGCAGAGGCAGAACCAGGTTGTAGTGAAGAATAAGGAAGTTTTAATGAATATTGAGTCCAA
>JAUZNJ010035584.1:0-12195 GCA_034780135.1 Jordanella pulchra
TATATACCATTGCATAGTTTTAATTAAATAACTGAAAAAAACATAAATCTGGTTCCACTAAACCATTGTATTTTTTTATTTAAACCTGGAAGTGCATTTTGAATAATTCAAAACTTTTTTACCACAAAACACTTGGTAAAAAAATGTTTAAGAAAACATTCTATGAAGATCAAGACCACCTCTCAGTGTCTCTTTAATTTCTCTGCCTGCATTGGCTTTTGGGTTAACCTTTCAGTGTTTATGTGTGTGTAAGGGTTCAACCAGACAGTGTGACTCAGCTGACTATGGGGATATGAGTGTAGGAGGTAGGAAGAAAAGTATGAAGGCAGTTTAGTGAACAGCTGTGCAGATTTTGCATGTGTGTATTCAAATGCTCTTGCATGCAAGCAGTCCCAGAATACTCATGTGCATTACTAAATTACACGCTCTTCCGCAGTCAGGTGTAGTTGCTTTGGCCTTGCTTTCCAAAATGTGTTGTTACTATGAAGGCCTGTTTCAAAGCTGGGCCATAAAAAAATTTTTTTTCTTTTGGGTCTTCTTACTGTAAAGCTCGTAATGATTAGTTTTTAATGGTTAATGGCTGACAATGAAATTATTGGTGATAACTGTTGTTGTGTTACACCAACAGTCTAGCCTTAAGATGCAGTACTTTTTGTTCTAGCCCTCGTAATTACTTGATTTGGAAACATTCACTATAGTCTTCTTCCTGGACATTAGTGGTTTTAAGAGCAATATTTCCCTTTTAAAGCAGGACAGCAGATCAAGTGAGTATGTGGTGAGTTTTTTGCTGTACTTGCAGCTTATAGCTTCCCTAATTATATGGTGTAGGGGTACCCAGAAGAGTTTCCTGAGCCCCTGCCCTAGAAAGGAGAGAGTAGCTTTCCACCACAAAACTGACAGCAGTCGGAGGTTCAGCTCTGTTTACCTGGCAGGCAGGGGGAAATGGAGAATTGCTAACTCATTGCAGCCTGGGGATTACAACCTGACAGGTTGTAATCCCCTTGTTTTCATGACAGTAAAATCGTTTATTTTGGGTTATTTAAATTTTAAAGATTAGGCAGTTAAATGGTTTAAAGTTCTTTCAGTCAAAAATGATCAAGGTTTCACATTACAAAATCTAACATAACAGGAAAAACCAAAACATGTACAGTATTAATAAAATGAGCTGATAATGGGTTGCAGATTGGTGCAGTAGTTAGTATTGGATTCCTTGGTTCTAGTACTGACCAAAGCCTTTCTGCACTGAACCTACTTGGTTTCGTATTGCAGCATTAGTTTTCTCTGAGCACTCTAGCTTAATCCTATGGTGAAAAAAACCCAAAAGCACATGAGGTTAACCATTGTCTTTAAGTTGGCTTCAGCAGTATGTATCTGTGCCAAGCACTTGGAGAGTGCAGACCTCCGCCAAGCAGCTCATTCCCCCGACATGACCTCCACTTTCACACTGGACCCGGATCGTTACCAAAAAAATTCCTGTATTCGGATCCTGAGTCGGATCACCACCAAAGGTAATGGATTGGTCCTTAGCCCAGGACGCACCTTTGGTAAAATTTTCCTTAAAATTGCTAACAGACAGACAAACACACCAACGCTACCAAAAACATAACCTCCTTGGCGGAGGTAAAAAGGGTATAGACTATGGATAGATAGTATCATGGACAGTTAAAGTGGGTTTGCGCTTGATGCATCTGTAGGGCCTTAGCCACGCCACGTGGGCCAAATTATGTAATTTTAGCAGCCTGATATTTCTGCACTGCTCACCGAGGAACCTTTGTATCTACCCAGACAGCTTCATGCTGGGAAGCAGGACGGAGAGCAATTGTTGGTGAGGATTCACAAATATAAATATCTATTGTCATCTTATAATTTAGTCCATAAAATATCGCTTTGATCAACAACCTGTGAACAACTCTTGAAAAGAAGTGACTGTCACTTTTTGATGACACAAAGAGGCATTGAAAATGTTGGGAAAAACTGTGTTTTATTGTTGGACATGTAATGTGGTGTTTTTTGTAGGGCTGAAAGATTTTGACAAAAATCAAGATTGCAATTATTTTGAACCAAACTTGCAGTTGCAATTTTATTTAGATTCTCCTTTGAGCTAATCACATGCTTGTAGATGTTTCCCTGCAGGCTTAGCGTTTTTGAAAGTTTGCCCATCCAGAGTCCATTGTTGCAGGACTTCACTGTAATCTGTGTGAAAAAGTGCTTACTTCTACTATGATGCATGGATCTGCATGCTAGCTGTAACTCTCTCTACCTTTCTTTGTGGTGACAAACCCACTTCAAGCATTTTACTGCCACCTAAAGTGCTGGAGTGGGAAATTTAGCGTCTTACTCTAGTTAAATACAGTTTGATTAAAATTGAGTGCCTCTGCAATTCGAAAATTATGTTTTGTTAAAATTGTGTTTATATTGCAAATTATATTTCAATTAATTACCTAGCTCGAGTGTTGTGGTCTTTTCCCAGCACTTTCCTCATGAGTTAGCGAGAGTATTAGGTCCACGATGAAAAGCCATATGAAGCATTAAATGCTGCGAAACTTGTAATGACAACGTTCCATAGAGAACATAAAAAGACAGTCTTTTTGCCAAAGGCTGCTCATTTGAATCATACATAAATGTAGATAAAAGCTCATAGGGGCTGCATTTAAGATAATAAATTACCTGTTAATTACTAATAATAATAATAAAAATTTAGATCTATATTTATAAAATAGCAAATTGATTAAAGTATTATATCTATGACTGGCTAAAGCCTTGTCATCCACAATTCTGGAGAAGAGAAAATATCTTTACGGTTAAAAAAATAGATATTTTTTTCTTTGATATGCATCTGGTAAAAGGAAGGAGCTAAAATGGTATCTGCTAAAAACACAAAAAACAGAATCTGATTACAAAACAATCAGTTGTCTTATTATTGATTCTAATGACTGGTCAGCTCTTTGAAACAATCATTTTTGTTTTTTAAATTAATTGAAATAAGAAATATTTTATCTAAATAGGTGCTGTATCTGTGAGGTGTTTGAAACAAAAATGAGGAATAGAAACGTCTAGAAGCAAGTCTCAGTTGTTGTTTCCATGCTAAACTTTACTTTTGCCGAGTTGGAATACCCAAAGTTTGCCGATACATCAGTCATGCAACTCTAAGTTTAAAGAGAGATTTTCTGCATCTGCATACAAATGAGCTGTTAGGCTTTACTGCTTGTTAGCATACGTAAATCATTGTCAGATGACAGCAAGTGATGAAGAGACATGCTGTCATAACAACTGCTCAACACTGATGTTCAGGGGCTTCATATCATCTTCGAAAGAATCGTTTTTTTCACATCTCTGAATGTCAAACAAAAGTTTGAGAAGCAAAAGAGATTTGGAGAGAAAAAAATGAGTCAGAAAAAAAAAAGAATGGAGTGGTTGGGGGTGTATTGCATGTGAGAAGCAGCTGGAGAAGAGAAGAAGGCCTACGTGGCAAGTGGGGACCATGTTGATTCACTCTCATGCTGCAGAATTGTCTTCATTTCTGCTGCAGGTCTTTGGAGGAGGAAACAGTCTATACATTGCAGTGCATGAAGTGGTCTATTTGTGCACTGCACACTTGTTGGTGGGGGCAGGGTTAATCTTCTAATGAGTCTGACACTGGGTGGGTCAGAAGGTCTGCATGTTTGTTTGTATTTGTTGATGGATGTGATTGCAAGCCAGAGAAGGAAGTGTTTCTAAATTCCTCTGACATCCAATGCTCTCTATTCTGTTAACGAACAGCTGTAGTTTTCTGGTTGATGCTGTCTATTCATATGTTTATCACATTTTAATTTTGTGAGGTAGCTGGTAAAAAGTTTGCTTCCTGGATTAATTTCCCTCAGAGAGTTGAAGAGAGGACCAAACAGGAAGTTGATAATGAAGGAAGTTTAGACCATATTTTCCCTCAGTTGTCATAGGGAATGTGATATCTCCATCAAACAAATTAGATGTGAAGGAAGAGCTGGCAAGAATGCAGCAGGAATATCCTTATTAAGCATTTGGCTGAGACAACGGTACAGAACAATGTTCTGGACTCATTATACATACCACAGATGGAGCAGCAGATTCATACAAATACTTCCAGCTAAAAAAAAGAACAGTTGTTATTGTTGCTCTTTCAAGCTTCAGTATTTACTACTGATTTTATTTTAGTTAGATCTTTTGACTAATAAAAAAAGTCAAAAGTGTGCCAGTCAAAGTTGTGTGGCCAGTGATAAATTTTGGGTTGTTAAAAAGGTTTAACAAGCCAAACCTGAGTTCAGCTGCTTGAAATGCATCTTTAAAAAACTGTAATTACAATTGTTTAAAAACATCTTTTTATACATCCTGCCAGGAACAGTGATTAGCTCCTATAAAGATTTATGGTAAAGCCTCCAGCCTTGGCAGACTGCTCCTTTCTTACCCAAATGTCAGATACAAATTGACCAAAACTGTAATAGTATGATGAAAAAAGAAACCAAATGACATCACTCACCATAGACTAGCTGTCTATTTTAACAGTGAACAGCTGATAATACAGTTTCTTTTTGACTAAATTGCTTAACTTTTTTTAATAATAGCTAACTTAAAGTCTTTCTCTCACATTAGTAGTAAATTCCACACCGAAGGGAATCGTCAGCCTTAAGCAGTGAAGCTGACAAATGTTGTGTTCACTGATAGTAGAGAAGATTGGATTTCAGAGATTTGAATTATGCAGGGAAAGCAATCAAAAACAGAATGTTTTTGTTTTGTTAAAAGAAAAGTATGCCAATAAATATAAACACATTTGAGTTAATCAAGGTTGCTGTCTTAACAAGATCATATGCAACACTGGTGAGATTTAATTTAGTTCAAGGGAAATTTCCCAATATCATCTGTGAAAAGTTCATTGAAACTGCATTAAATGGACTCAGCTAAAGTTGCAGTAGTCCCCCCCTATTAAAACTGAGCTCTTGCTATGGGGAGGCTTTTCCCTCCTTTCAGCCAAGACCAGGCCCAATACTGGCTGCTCTGTTTCTGATAAGTGACCATTTGTCACACCAGAATCCCACCCTGGAGGCAAAGCTGAAAGGTCTCACTCAAAATTGTTTCCAGGACAGAAGCTGTTTTGTATGAGAATAACAGCTCAAATGTGCACATTTTTTTAACATGCGGTCGTGTTGCAATCTATGGTCAGAAATCTTAGCAAGGTATGGTATTTCTTGAAACAAGAATATACCAACCTTTAAATTTGACATGTTTGTATATTGATTTGTCTGTGTTTATATTAACATATACAGTGCCATGCTTTTCTTTCAGGAATAAACATGAGTTTGTAAAGGGTGTAATCATTAAAATGTGCAACAGAACACCGTTGTCTTTCCCATTTCTATTTTAATGAGCATTTTTAGTAAGGCTGATGTTGTTGAACATTAGCATTATAAAAAAAACAGTGTAGTGAAATCAATTAAAAAGGAGACAAAATCTTTTGCATCTTCTGTTTTAAGAGCCAATTGGTTTTAAAGACTAAGATGTTCCACTTGTGTTCTGCCCCCTCTCCCTTTTCTTGGGACACATACTGATTCAGTGACATGAGTACATCTGCAATACATTGATCAGCAGATCTGCTTCTCCTTCTAATCTCGCTGCACATCTGCTGCTGATGAAGCAAACAAAAGAATTAAACTTTACCAGATTTTACTACTCTCAGCTAGGTTGTAATGGAGTTTTTTTTTTTTTTTTTTTTTTGTGGGGGGATGTAAAAATATGGATTTAACACGTAAAGGCTTCCAGGTCCTATGCAGAAAAAAAAAATGAAAAAGGAAAGCTTAACGAGGCTTAATAGCTTGGAATAAGGTTGAAGGGTAGAATCCGAGTGATGAATCATTGCTCCGTTCTCAGTGGTTATCATCTCCGGATGGAGCTGAAGATGGAGCGAGTGTTAAAGGGTGGGGGTTGGATGGAAAAGGAACGTTTGGGATTGCTGGGGTGGGAGCAGGAAACAAACGGATAAATCTGAGTGAGGAGATAAAGAGAGAATCGCCTAAAGGAAGAAACATTGGAACCTCAAAGTAAAGACCTTTTTTGAAACTAAAGCTCATTTAAACAAAATGCTCAGTATTCTAAGGGTAAAGACTGGATTTCTTTGGTTTACTTTGGGATTTGTGCAGATATCAGAGCTTATGAAATGACATGTTTTGTACAATACAATCATTATCCTCTTAGATTTTTAGGATTTTAGAAAATGATTAAAGTTTTGAGATCTACACTTATCGCTATCACTATTTTTACTCATTTTTAAGTGCATATTTTACTTGAAATTTGACCTAGGTCATTTCCAAAGCTGTTTTCACTCATGTTTTTCTCATGTCTTTTCTTCTTCTTCTGGCTCCCTCTTCCTGCTGTTGAAAAACATTTAATTTCCTGACTAAGGCTGAAATATCAGCTTTTGCCTATCACTGCTGTTGGTTTTGCTGACAAAGTCTTTAATCTCTCACCTCTGGTTTCAGGTTTTCCAGATTCCTAACTGCATTAGTGAAGTTTTTATACATATCTTTAAGAATATGTTTTATCTCCTATATGAGACTGATACTTTATAAATTAATAAAATTTTTTATTTATGAGTTTGGTTTTGTATGGACTGAACAGTGATGCAGTTAATAGCGCTGTTGCATGCAGAGAACGGGTCCTGGGTTCCTGCTTTCTTTCTGCATGAACCCTTATTATTCTCCCTGCACATATAGCGGTGTTGTCCTGGTATCATGGTGTCCTCCCACAGTCCAAAAACATAACTTAAGTTATTTGGTCTTTCAAAGTAACCCTAAGGTATGAATGTGAGCATGCATGGTAGTCCTTTGACGGATTATTGCATGTTTTTAAAACAGTTATTTAGAAAATAATAATTTTTATACAATTCAAATTATGATTTTAACCTCCCCTTTATCCTAATATACCAAATAAAATCCAGTCAACACTTTCATTAAGAATTCACCTGATAAACTCCACCTATGTGTCTTTAGATCTCACTGTTGATCCAGCAGAGCAGAAAAGATTTATTTGAGAATGCAAGTGAACAAACTACACCTTGAAAACAAAGGAACACAGCAGACAAGTCATTGAGGAAAGTTTAGAAAAAAAATGACGCAGAGATAGATTACAAAACTATATATTCCAAGCTGCTAATCTCAGTCTTCCGAAATTATAAGTGTTTGTAAGGACCTTGATGATAGCCATAAAGGCCGATTGAATATCTGGAGGAGTTGCATGGTTGCTCAGGTGTACCCAGTATTTTGCATACAATGCATTATTAAATAAGCAAAGTCTCAAGGAGTAGGCTTGAAAAAAAACAGGACAGCCTCTGAGGGGTTGGACTTGGGGTTACAAATGTTTCATATACTGTTCTGTTTATAGATGTTTATATTTTCGAGTCGTCACTAATAGAAGCTATTAATCTTCCAAGTTTGTCAGTAAGGAACTGTCTGCTGAGTTACACATTTTTTTTAAATGACCTAATTAAATATAAACCCGTTTTTAGTGCTATATGAAGCTGAGTTTAAACCATGTGAACGTATATAATATTGATACATGGACTTTATTTTTATCAAAGAAGTTTGAATATTATGGCTCTTTTTAATTATGGCAATTAAAGGTAGTTGGGTAAAAGGAGTCTATCTGCAGCAGTACTACCTTCTTTTTGCAGCTTTGAACCTACAAGCTTAAACAGCTCTTTTTACAAAGTTTCAGCTGAGAATCTCCAGGTCTTGATTCCTGCTGTAAGATGTTAAATGTACCCCAATATATTTAGTGATGGTTGTTTTTAAGGATTCCTCAGTAAGTTTTCAGCTGAGCCCAGTTAATGGAACCTGGCATCCGCAGATGGGGATATATTGCTGTAATAAAAAAGTTGTTGGTTCTTTTGTGGGTTCTTTTGTTGACGATTTTTTTCCTCCACAAATCCGAGCATGGATCTGTTTTTAGAGGTCACTTATCTTGTTTGCCTGTGAACCAAAAATCTGGTTCAAAATTGGGTAATGACCTTTTCATAATCACAGCAAAAAAGCAAGTTAAAAAACAAAAAACAAAAAAAATCAGTTTCACTGCTGGTGCTTCTATGGTTAATTTAGTAATGTAGAGAGAAAAAAAGTTTGATTGGTTGGGCTGCATGTCGGAGTCAGAGCTCTAGTGTTTCACAGAGTTAGAAGTCCACCCCTCTGCAAAACTCCAGCCCCTTCATCTGGTTCCATTTAAGGCCCCCAGTACCGACTCTTTTGATTGGCTTACCCCACCCCCCTGCTCTTTCTTCAACTCCAGCCCAACTTAGGAGAAGGAGGCATTTTAGCAGATGGTTTATTTTCCAAAGGAAACTATTTCTCTCGCTGAATCTTCTGTCCTTTCCAGCTGGCTTCAGCTCTCTCTTCTTCATCTCCTTCTCCTGCTTCTACCCTGCTGTTGTTGTACGTTTGCACGCCTACCTGCATCGGATGACCTGGACAATGATATGTTTTACCACAGTAAAACAAGATGGATTTTTGCTTGTGATGGCCTAATCATTTTATTCGTTTTGGAGTTTTCTTTTGTTTTTGTAAAACTTTGACACCTCTGTTGCCCTGATGCTGTGCTAGATGGGGATGCATCTCTATGGCTAGACTGTGGGGAAAATGCACTGAACCCTGTGAAAATTACTATTGGCTGAGCTTTACAGACAGAGTGGCCTATGGCACAACGGGTGTCCAGTGGTCGTTCTCGTGGACCTATGGCTGGCAGCTGGCTGACAGCATGTTTTTTTCCATCAACGCCAGGTCTGGATGCTTCAGACCCAATGCTCCTGGAACAATATGTGGTGGTGGCCAATTATGAGAAACAAGAGCCTGCAGAAATCAGTCTCCAGGCAGGTGAGCTGGTCGACGTCATCGAGAAGAGTGAGAGTGGTGAGTAATCAAAACACAAGGTGCCATGTGTTTCTACATGTATGTCAATTGCAGAGCAACAGTTCATCAAGTTTTGTCTACTTTTGTCCAAACTCGACACTTTCATACATTTCTGTAAACTTTACTGGTTGTTTCTCAGCCCCATCTGGAGGCTCACTTTGGCTATAAGTTATGCCATATTTTTTCTTTTCTTTTTTTACCACTGCTGGTTTTGGCTGAGAGTCAAAATATTGCCTATAGCATGAGGAATGTCTTCCATTATTATTCAAACTCTCTTTAATGGAAAACCAGAAAACCATGGCGGGTTTACAGATGCCAGCTGCAGAGAGAGTCCTTAGTCAGCTGTTTAACCTCTGGAAAAATCCCAGGGACAGAGTGAAGATGCTGTCTTCAGGTTCATATAATTCAGTTGGACAGTTTTAAAAGTTAGATGGGTTGCTTGCATGCTGATACAGCTCGCATCATTTAAGTTGACAAATATGTTGTGATATGTTGTTTCATAACAGATGCCAATAGCTACATGCAGCTATATTGAAAAAACAAACAAAAAAGTCAATAACAAATAGGCCGATCAGAGTTTTGTGGCTAATCTCTGGTTTTGCTAAAGCTTTGATGTGCTGATATCAATGCTGACTCCATTTTTTCAAAAGGAACAGCATTCAGATTGCTTTTTTCCTAGCCTTCCTTCTCTCATTATTGAGATCATTCAATGTAAAACAGGGTTTTACAAAGTCAAATTGTTACTAGAGTCTTTAACATCTTCCATTGGTTATTAACAATTCAAGCATGCAGCAGTTCAGTACATTCACTAGTATAGCAGGCCCCTGGCCTGACTTACATCGCCAGCTGAATTGCTGGTTGATTGACTGCGAGGGTAAGTGGGTGGCACCGGCCCTGTGCAAAAAAACAATATGATGGAAGGTGCAGACAGTTGTCTTTGCTTCATCTTGATTTGCGTCAACAATGAATACAATAACAAATTCTTTGCAAGGCCACACGCTGCTCCCACGCCTCTGTTGTGTATCTTTGCAGATGTCAAAGAACAGACAGATGTTAAAAAACGATTTTTATCTTTTACATATTGATTTAAATTGAAAGAACATAAATTATTTATTCTTTCGCTTTGTAAAACCGTACAAAACCAGAGTCTTATTTTGCTCATTAATTACGTTCACACTAAAGAGTCTTGGTATTAGTGTGACCTCTTTGCTCCTTTGTATTTTGTGTCCACTGTTTTGAAAAATACATTTTTAGTTTCTGATCAGGTCAGTCACTGATAAGAACCAGTCGGACTATAAATCATCATAATCTGGACAACAGCTGATTTCTCTGGTCTTTTTTTTCTGTGAAAAGAAAAGAAATATCATCTATTAAGCTGACAAAACACATATCTGCACATTTTTAAATTAAGAAATACAAGCTGGAACCTCTAAACACCTGCCTGAGTTTCTTTGTTAAAAGGCAATTTCTTATAAAAGGCACAAGAATGACTGCAGAGGCAAAGGCTTGGTAACAAGGTCTAACGTTCAGCTTTAACGGTCTGCTGAGACAGTAAAACAGTAATGGGAATCATGTGTTCCTTTGAGCCAGAAAGGAGAAACAGAAATGCAGCAGGAAACTGTGACGTGAAAGGCATGTTGACCTGCCTTTTCACGATGGGTGTGAGTGTCACACTGGCCCTTATGGAAGGAGGTCCACAGAGGTGGATTACTTTGAAGTGTCACAGGTCCCGCCTTAGGGGGTATGGATTTGTTTTTCCTCTATGCAGCAGTAGAGGTTCAGCCCAATAGGGTGCTACAGTAAGGCAGCTATTCCTACACCTTAAAAGTCTTTTATTAGAAGCTGCAATTGAGTTTTTCCACCATGAATTCAAACTTAAGGTTCAGTTTTTTTTTTCAGAAGAGGCCCCTCATACTTGTCAGTTTTGTTTTCAAGCTTATGGGGGGCATACTGAATGCATTACAGTGTTATGACAGATTTAGAATTTACAAATTGGTTCTGAGATGCCTTGGCATTAAATATTTGGGTACAAGTAAAAAAACAAAACAAAAAAAGGTAGCCTGAAATCCTGTCAATCCGCAAACAACTTAAGACCGAAGTAGTATAATCAGTGTCTGAGTCTCTGGTTAAGTTAAAAAAGTTTCTTTAGCAGAGTCATTCAATAAAGGCTTTTCTTTAGGTTGGTAGAATTTGTTAATAAAATTACTGAAGAAAGCACAGCCACTCCTAAGCTTTTAAAGTTCCCCTCCTGGTAACTTTTTTGCTAACTGTTATAAACAAGAAATGCTGAAACAGCAATAAAGAAGATACAAAGATCTGTAAGCAGTGTGTTTTCTTGCAATATTTAATAATCTTTCAGACCACTCCAGCAACTATGCTAACATAAAAGTCACTTACAAATTGCAAAACACTTTTTTATTAGATATTTTGGAGAAACATCTCCAAATAGTAACCATGCTAGGACTTTACTTTTTTCAACAAACAACAGAGGCTACCTTATAACCCTCCACCATCCTAGTATTTTTATTTAGCTCTCCATCCATGCTGCTCTTAAATCTAAAATTCAAATGAGTTTGACCTAAATTGCTGCATTTCTGTTGTTTCGTTTCAATCCATCTAAATTGGTAAATCACATTCTATGTAAAAACATAAGAATATATCTTTTACGTTTAAAAAATATTTTTTTCTTTAAAACTAATCAGGACATTACAAAAATGAGTTACTAACAAGATATTCAAAGATTTTTACTAACTTAGTGTCATCCCAATGATGAAATTGCTACCTCTCAAAACATTCTTTAAAGATTTAATGCTACTGGATATCTATGGAAATTAAGCAACACTTAGTGAATTGTCAACATGGACTGTCACCACAAAACAAACAACTTGCAGTCTAATACCAGATTTCTTTAGAACGTAAAGGCTCCAACTAGAGGGTCTATCCACAGCAGACACACAAGGATCTCAATAACACAACAATAGTCAGATTTATAAAAAAAAAAAAAAAACCCAGCTGCCAAGATTTTGTTCAAAGCTAATTTTGACATGACATTCTCGTCAAATTGCTCCATAGGTGTAACCGAAATGGAAACCTTTTTTTTCTTGGTTAGACGGATGGAGGGGCAGTTGCAGAAAATTGCGAGTGGCCCAATTCGCCTTAGCTACAAGTCTCCTGTGTTATGATAAACTACCGTATTTTATGCCTCTTTCCTGGTGTCCTCCCATAAATTCCCCATATTACTGTATAATAAAATTATATAGATACATATACACATATATAAGGTATATATATA
>JAUZNJ010035585.1:0-12195 GCA_034780135.1 Jordanella pulchra
ATGGATAATGGCTTTTCATACTTGTTAAGCACGTGCTCAACTTTGAGTTGACCTACTCAGAGTTAATTAAACTAACTCACAGCAGCCATTGTGAAACAAAAAACTCAGTTCCCAACCTTAGGCTAGATCAATTTAGAGTTGATGATTTGAGTTCTTTTAAACCTGCTTTGTGAAATGGGCCTCTTAACTCAAATCACATTTTATTCAGCTTCATTTGTTTCTTTTTCTTTTTTTTTATAATATTAATAGGGTAGTGACAATGCCCCTCAAAATTTGACATACCCCCTGCTTGTTTGCAGAGTCGATGCTGTTGAACCTTTTGATGAAGTTTTCAGTGACATTGAAGTATTAAATACTTATATGTAAAAATAAAGGCCAGGCTTTTATGTTAAGCCATACATTGTTTCCACTCCCCAACGGATCTGGTTCCCTGTATTACAACAGGTGAAGGAAGAATTAAAGCAACTCTTGAGTGTATTTTAATTCAATCCTCTAATTTATGCTCTTGTGTTTTTATTTTCAGCAAATTTAGCAGAATGTTTAGCAACAGCTTGGCTTTCATTGGCTTTCAGGGGCAGGAGCCCCTGTAAAGTCTCCTGATACAGCTTATTCCTGCACTGTTTTAACCCATTTTCTGAAAAGCTTCCTCTAAGCCTCTTGGAAAATTATTCCTTTAATTTTAGCTTACCTTTTTCCAAACAGTCTCCCAGTGAATGAACAGGAAACATGTTTTCCAGTCTCCAGCAATTTTCACTCCACTTACTCACAGTCAATGCACACTATATTGGCCAGGCAGATATTCCTCTCTTAAACTAGCTCTAACTCATTCTAGCAGCATACCATTACTGCAAAAAGAATTCAGTTATCACCATGTGTCGTTCTGTTTGACTTCGCTATACATTGGTTTATTGAAGTTAATTATTCACCCACACAGTTCACACACTCAGGTTGGAGACAAGAATTCTTTTAACGGCAGGAAAATACAATACGGCATTAAACTGCACAAAAAACACAATAAAACATTAACAAATGTAAACTCTCAGAAGTTTTTAGAAAAAGGTATCTGCTTACCTTTCCACAGATTAAAAAAAAGGTTCCCATATCCCATACATTGTAGTGCTCTCCATTCACGATTGATTGAAGTAAACCTTTCAGTCGGTCTGACCTTCATCTGACCATCAAAAATCATTTTTGAATCTGTAAACAGGTTTTAGGCTACACCGTCTTCTCATGCATCTGGTCTTTAGGTGCGCTGAGATTTTGCAATCACTTTGCTTACCTTTAAAATGTGCACTTGACTGCTGCGAAAACTGACCCTAATTTATTTTCCCCTCATTAGTAGTTGTCCTTAAGTGAAGCCTCCCCTTTTGGAAGACCACATTGTTGGAGGTTATACAAACACAGGCTACTATCACTTTAATGGTGGATTGAATCTGTACTAAATAGAGTCAATCACACAGTTAATATACTCTCTTGAGATCTTTTTCTGATATTGTGGATGTATTTCTCTTGTTGGTATTACAGTGATCCAGAGAGTAACCAAGAACAGCATAAAATAAGAAGCCAACATCAACCGTTTGCTTCCTGTAAAAGCTGTGGGTAAGAAAAGAAACAAACACCTGCAGCTTTTTCCTTTTGTGGTCTCTGTGGTTATGTCATGGTAAAAATAAACATATGTCCACATTACAAAAAGTACAACTCCAATCTTCTTGGTGAATGTGTTTATTCTTGACAGGGAGAATATTAAGAAAGCATTAGAAGATTACGCTGAAACCTGGAAGAAGCAAGAATATAATTATGAAAAATTCAGGTAAAGTTGACATTAATACTTTTTTTCCATATAATTTTTTTAATAAATTATTCATATGTCTTGAAATATGTTTTTCAGGATATTGAAAGGTTTTTGAATGTATAATCTGCTGTTCAAAAACTTCTCAATGACTTACTTCTTCTAATAAAACGGTTTTAAATAAATAAGTAAAACTTATTTTATTGTAGTAAGTATGCAATGTAAAAAAACAACAAAAATCAACAGTTTGTTTTTGTGATTTTATAGGCTGGACCTAAAAGCCAACGTCAATGGTTTTGATAACGCCATCATTAGCCAGATGAACACCCCAGTGGGATCGCAGATTGTTTATGATGGAGAACGAAAGAGGACCTATGATGTGAAACCAGAGGTTTTCGACTTATTTACAAAAGTAAGTTGTTTCTGGATTATTAGTTAGAGTTGCAAAAGAAGCAGCTTTAGGTTTCTCATCCAGATTTTTTGATGCATACTTAAGCACCGAGCAAGTCACATTTGTATGTGCTGTTTCTTATGTACCTGCAAATCAGATGCACAAACAGGACACACTCTGAAGTGATGGTCCACTGGGGGTATTCAAGATTAAAACCATGAAAGGCTCATGTTGTAGAAGCACATACGCTAACATCAGTATCCACAGTTGTGGCACAAATTCTCAACCCACTCCACATCAGAACAGAACACAAGCTTCAGAGCCAATAATAAGTAAGTTCACATCTGACATATGAAACATCTCCTTGTTAAAATGGATTCCAGTGGACTGCAGTCTTAGTAGCTGGCTTAAGAAGAAAAAGTAGCTTCAGTGGTACAATATTCCCCTTAAGCCAGCTAGTAAGACCACAATCCATACTGGAACCTGTAAGTCCCCAAAATTTAGCATAGTTCTAGGAAATCGTCCCCACCAGGTAACAAAACCGAGAGCAAAGACACATTCGAACCACGTTGTTAGTGTGGAAAGTGGAGAGTCAGATAAATGTATTTGGTAGCTGATGTAAATAAAAGGAAGTATTAATAATGAGACCTTCCGAGTCTGACGTGGACTGATCATATTAACAAGGACATCCAGGCAGGACTGTGCTTATCATCCAAGTTTATGGATAGATTCACAGATTATTTTGTTTCTAAAAGCAGCTTTAGGCAGAGTCAATTAACAATTAATCATTTTTAACATCAATTTGTGCTGTTAAGAGCTGACAGCAACCATAGAGTGACAGCTGTAATTAATAAAAAAAAAAAAAACAGAAAAAAACTGATAATCTGTGGTAGCAACACATTTATCTATAAGGTTGAATCTGATCAAAAATAGTATAATAATAAACTGACTGCATGAAGCTTTGTCAGTTTTTCACAAATATTAAACATGTTAATTATTTATATCTATAATTAGTTAACACATTTCAATTTATATATGTACCATTGATTGTTTATTTATTTTTAACTGTTTCTTTAGAATCATAAACTAGGCTACCCTTTCCTTTTTTCTGTATCGCAGTTGTCCGCTCTGAACTCATCCTGTCTAATACCTGCGATAAAAAGGGATTAGTGTGGTGGATCAGGCAGGTCAGAGTGCAGTGCTTCATGCAGTCTGATAATCTGATAACTGTCCATCATCCTGGGTCAGGAAGCATTGATAATTCCTGACAGTGCTTTCCCTCCCTATTCTCCCATTTTCCATCATTCATTGAGCAAAGGTGGTTTGGTGGTGTCTTAATGCTTACAACAATTCATATGAATTTCCCACACTTTGTTGCATTTATTTGTTAATGTTTGACTCACCCTATTGATTACAGGGGAGAGGAATGTGATAGTTAGGAAACATTTAAATATGTGCAGACTTTGATCAGGTTTTATACAGTAATCCCAGTGTGTAGTTTACTGCCTTTTATTACCTACTTTACTATGTCTACGATATTTTTACTTCCAAAATGTGAAAGCATGTCACGCAGCCCACTCGCAACAAGGACACACCCTGGATCTGGTCATAACTTATGGCCTGTCCACTGTTGTCAACCTGGCTATGTCAGACCACTTTTGTTAATTTTTAACATCACCTGTTTTAACCAGGATGAGGTCCTGGTGAGAACTGTGAAGAAGCGATTCATTACTTGTGAGGTGGCTGTGAATTTTATTGATATTTTATATCAAACTCCTGCTCAGATTTTACCTGCATCATGTAGTTTTTATTGTGGAAAATTCTAACGACAAACTAAAGTCTGCCATGGATGTCGCAGCGCCTTTTAAAACCAAAATTTTAAACTCCAAAAAACTACCACCGTGGAGGAATGATGAAATCAAGAAACTGAAAGGAGAATGTGGAAGAGCAGCGAGGAAATAGAGGAAAAATAATTTAACAATTCATCTAGAAATTTTTAAGGAACAACTCAAAATCTACAATAAAACAGTTAAACAGGCCAGAACATTTTATTTTTCAAACCTCATCACAGACAATAAAAAACCCCAAATTCCTTTTTAAAATGACTGATCTTTTAATAAACACAGATGTTGAAATTTGCCCCATTCCAGCATCAGATGCTGCATGTGAATGCTTTAAAAGACCTCTTCAACAGTAAGTTCAGTACTATTAGATCCAGCTTTTTATCCCGACAAACTTTTGATTTTAACAGTCACCTATGGCCATGAAATCTGGATCATGACCAGAAAAACAAGATCAAGGATACAAGCAGCTGAAATATGCTTTTATCTGCAAGGTGCCATGGCATCCCTAGGAGAAAGGGTAAGGAGTTCAAGGTTTAAAGTCACAATACCCCCAAAATGGAAAATGCTTTTTCATGATACTTTATGATTCACAGGGTATCAGTAATGGTAGTAACATATGCCTGTGGACAATTGTCTTATAGAAGCTTTTTTCTTGTTGGAGTTATAGGTCATGTCTTCACTAGCTCCTCTTAAGGACACTGCCATCTCCTGCGCTTTACATGGATAAAATTAGCATTGTTGACTATCATTCCAGTGGATTACAGTCTCTCCCCAAAACCCAGTAATAATCGCTTCCGCTTCTTGTTTGTTTCATTGCACTTATCATTAGTTATTTATTTTTCAGGGGACACCTCAAATTTATCATCTTTCATGTTTTAGTTGACATTCATTGGTTCCTCGTACTTTTTTTGTCTTTGACTGCTCTGGTAATAAGTTTTACAATTTGATTTCCACAGACATATAATATTTTTTATTTATTTTCAATATATGGAAAGTCTTTTAAAAAAATACATTTTTAGGTGTTTTATGCATGAATTGTCCCCAATTACATCTAAACATAAAGAGTCGCTGAACAGAAAACGGTATAGCTAAAAAGTATGAATGCTGGCAACAGAAGAGTGAAGAGGAAGCACTCGCTTTAGATACATATAAATGTAATTCAGTTGTGCTTAATGTTAGTCAATTGGAAAAAAGATTTCAGCAGTTCCTATTAATGTAATAAGAGGAAAATAATACTGTTGCTATTTTAAAACTATATTGCCCCTTAACCCTTCCACACAGGAATAAATAAATCACTAAAAGCAAAAACCTACAATCAACTGTCTTTGTCCTACTTCCTCTAGTGGTCTGGAGGACTTTGATTTTTTTAAAGTGAGTTCCCATCCGTTTTTATTGGTTGCATCATTTTCTCTCTGTGATTTCAGCATTTTGATTTTGCTTGAGGCATGTTGTTTTAAATTGCTGGATTTTTTATATGCATGTGTTTTTTTATTGCAAGTTTTTGCTTCTATTCTTAGTGATTGCAGCCTTTTTTGGTTTTGCAGTGTTTTGTCTCTGTTGCACTTGTTTTTTTGTGTTTGTGTGTTTTGGATTTTGCATCATACATGTCTTTGCAGCTGATTTCGTTGTTTGCAGCACATTTTCATCTGATTGCGGTTAACTTCTGTTTTTGTTTGTAGCATTTTTCTTTTGCTTGCTTCTTTTGATGTTTGCATCACACATGTTTTGGAAGCTTGTTGTCGTTGTTTATTACGTGCTTACTTGTACCTGTTGCACACTGTAGTTGCTTAACCCACAAATACATCTCTTTTACAAATACAATACTATTTAAAGTCACACTTCTCAGCCTCCCCGGGAAGGCTTATTCCAGAGTCCTGGAGAGGAGAGTCCGGCTGATAGTTGAACCTCGGCTTCAGGAGGAGCAGTGAGGTTTTCGTCTTGGCCGTGGAACAGTGGACCTGCTCTATACTCTCTGCAGGGTGCTCGAGGGTTCATGGGAGTTTGCCCAACCAGTCCACATGTGTTTCGTCGACCTGGAGAAGGCATTCGACCGTGTCCCTCGTGCCGCCCTGTGGGGGGTGCTTCAGGAGTACAGAGTTGGAGGCTCTTTACTAGGGGCTATCCAGTCTCTGTACAAGTGAAACAGGAGTTTGGTCCGCATTGCCGGCATTAAGTCAGAATTGATCCCGGTGTATGTTGGACTCTGACAGGGTTGCCCTTTGTCACCGGTCCTGTTCATAACTTGTATGGACAGGATTTCTAGCCGCAGCCAAGTGTCGGAGGGGGTCTGGTTTGGGGACCAGCAGATCTCGTCCCTGCTTTTTGCAGATGACCTGGTACTGCTGGCTTCCTCCTGCCGAGACCTACATCATGCACTGGGACAGTTCGCAGCAGAGTGTGAAGCGCCCGGGATGGAAATCAGTTCCTCCAAGTCCGAGGCCATGGTTCTCGACCAGAAAAAGGTGGCTTGTCCCCTTCAGGTTGGAGGAGAGTTCCTGCCTCAAGTGGAGGAGTTCAAGTATCTTGGGGTCCTGTTCACGAGTGTGGGGAGAATGGAGCGGGAGATCAATTGACGGATCGGTGCGGCTGCTGCCATAATGCAGTCGCTGCTCCAGTCTGTCGTGGTGAAGAGAGATCTGAACAAAAAGGCAAAGCTCTCAATTTACAGGTCGGTCTACGTTCCTACCTTCACCTATGGTCATGAAATCTGGACCATGACCGAAAGAACGAGAACCCGGATACAAGCGGCTGAAATTAGCTTTCTCCGCAGGGTGGCTGGGCTCTCCCTTAGAGACAGAGTGAGGAGCTTGGTCATTCGGGAGAGACTCGGAGTAGAGCCGCTTCTCCTTCACATCGAGAGGAGTCAGCTGAGGTGGCTCGGACATCTTATTTGTATGTCCCCTGGACGCCTCCCTTGGGAGGTGTTTCAGGCACGTCCCATTGGGAGGATCCCCAGGGGTCGACCCAGGACACGCTGGAGGGACTATTTCTCTCGGCTGGCCTGGGAGCACCTTGGGCTTCCCCCAGCAGAGCTGGAGGAGGTGTCTGTGGAGAGGGAAGTCTGGGAGTCTCTGCTAAAACTGCTCCCCCCACGACCCTGTCCCGAACATTTAAAAAATTCAAGATTAATTGCCAAAATTCATTTTTTACTTCAAGTATAATCTAGATTAATTATTTTACATTTATTGAGAGTTTAACATTGCCAGATTAAAAAATTATAAAGTAAAGAAATGGTGGCTTGTTCCAACTTTATTTTGCTCACATGACCCTGAAACAAAAGTGATACAATTTCTGCTGCTGATGATTCCAGGGGCATCCTTTTTCAAACAAAAGATGGGACACATGTGCTGTAGTCGGAAATGGTGGGATCCTGGCAAACAGCAGCTGTGGAAAAATGATAGATTCAGCTGAGTTTGTTATCAGGTGAGAAACTGTTTGATTGTCAAACCCATCCTGAGAAATATAATCAAATTGTCATATCTAAATTTATGTTTGCTCTTCAGGTGCAACCTACCTCCTTTGTCAGACGGTTATGAGAAACATGTTGGTACTAAGACAGACCTTGTGACTGCAAACCCAACCATCCTCTTAAACAAGTAAGCTGATAAAATATTATAAGGATTAAATGGTTACCCTAAAAGAATGACACATAGTTATTTTTTTTATATTGTTTTATATATATTTGTAGATTTCAGTCTCTAGTAGGACGTCGACAACCACTAATGGAAAAGCTGAGTAACTACGGCAAGTCACTGTTGCTCCTTCCTGCCTTCTCCTTTGGCATGAACACAGCTGTATGTTTGAGGACTTTTTACACGATTCAGGACTTTCACGGTGCCATCCAGCCTGTCATCGTCAATCCTGACTACCTCTATAAACTATTTCTCTTTTGGCGTTCACATGGGCTGAAAGAAGCACGCCTCAGCACTGGAGTTATAATGGCCAGCCTTGCTTTGGAGCTCTGTGACAATGTGCATCTTTACGGATTTTGGCCCTTCAGTGTTCATCCATACAACTCCAGAAACCTGACTCAACATTATTATGATGACATGAAACCAAATTCATATTTTCACTCCATGCCATCTGAATTTAACATGCTGTTGAAACTGCACAAACAAGGTGTGTTACGCCTACACCTGGGAGAATGTGAACCGGTTGATTATTAGTCACAGAAAATGTAGTCACAAGAAGATGGTTAAAAAAAAGATGATTTTGAACATACCAAGTGAAACTGCCAAGTGAACTTTGTCCTTTAGACTTGGAATTAAGCGTATAAAACACACTGTTTTTGATTAAATTAGGTGAGTTCTGTTTAAAATGATAATAGTTAACAAAAACGTGATAAAAAATGCCCACTATGTTCTTCAATTCATTATGTTCTTTGGACCAGAGTCTCTGAAAAATACACCGATTAGTCAGTCACTTCATTTGGATGGGATAAAATTAATCTCAGATAATAAAGTACAAAATCTTGGTATTATTTTCGATCAGGACCTGTTATTTAAATCCCATATCAAAGAGGTTTCTAAAATGTCCTTCTTTCACCTCCGGAATATTGCAGAAATTAGAAACATCCCGTTCAGGGGTGATGCCAAGAACCTAGTTCATCAAACTGTTTCTTCAAGACTGGACTATTGTAGTTCTTTACTATCAGGAAGTCCACAAACTGCAGTTAAAAGCCTTTAGCTAATCCAAAATACTGCAGCCACAGTTATGATGAAAATTAAAAACAGAGATCATATGTTTCTTCTTAGATTCTCTTCATTGGCTTCCTGTTAAATCCAGAGTAAAATTTAAAATCCTCCTTCTCACGTGCAATGTTAGAAATTAGTTTTTACAATAAGTAGGACATCTCAATGTTTATTACATTCTCGATACAGATTTGAGAAGTGAGATTTCAGTAGAGTACTGTTAAATAAAGTAAGCTGCTTGTTCAACAAACTACATGAGGTTGTGCAGATTTTTAAGTGGTTCCAATTAACTATATGTGAAATTCCAGAGTTTGAAATCCCACGTGAAACACAGGTAAGAACATATATTAGGTGAAAGGTTAAAATGAAAGAATCAATGTCAGCTTATGAAGAAACATATTCGGAAAGTATTCAACAGTTTGTAAAACTGTGGCTTCAAGCAAAACATGCAGCCAGCCAACCAAGATAGCATGATAATGCAGAAGATTCCAGCAAAGTGACACCAAGGTGAAACTGTGCAGTATTCAGAGCAAATAAAAAACAAACAGGAATTTGTTTTGATAATACAAGAAGATTAATGGCATGAAGTTGGAGAGGTGTGGACTTGCTTTGCAGCCACAGAACTGGGTCCAATTCTTTCTGTAGGCTAGTACTTGACCTAAATTATGTAATTAATGGGTCAATAATTTCAAACAAAACAGATTAACAGAGAATAGCTAAAGCAAAGGAATCAGGCTGCTGTAACAGAGAGGTCAAAGTGCAACTATAAGCCTCAATTATTTAGAATCACTCAGTAAGTGTTTTGTTTGTTATGCATTAATACAAACAAGAAAATGTCCTCCAAAGGTTACTGCTGCTAGCTTTTTCACAAGCTTTTCCTCCCTGAATTGCTTTGTGACAGTCTGTGAAAAGCGCTATACAAATAAGGTTTACTTACCACTGAATCAAAGAAAGTAATTTGTCACCTGTATGCACACCCACTTCTTGAGAAGGTGGATAAACAAAAGCTTTGGTATACAATATTTTGTCAAAACATCAAACACTAAGGTTACACAAAGAAACTTGTTAATTCAGCATCAGCTGTTGCAAAGTTTTATTAAAAATGGAGTGACCCAGAGGATTATAGGTTTCTTGTATTGATATATTTTTTTCCTATTCGAAATGGTTCATCGTTGGCACGTGGAGCTAAAAGAGTCTCAATAAAGATTAAAGCATAGCACACACAAGATCAATAAAAGTAAGGGTATTCTAAATTACACAAATAGGATTCATTACCCTAACCCTAGGATGGGATTCTGTGATTTATTTCATATTACGCATATGTTGGGATTTACACATTTGTTTTAACTGAGCCTCTTTTAGTTCCATACTGGAGGGAGGTATATTGATTCATTAACATTGGGAGAACTCTTTAGTCATGTCATTTAGTCGCTGAGTATAGCTTTTGAATCACAGTTATTTTTACGGTACTTCACCTTCTCTGTTGAAATACTGCCTTGGGTTAAGCATCTGCAATAAAATTTCACATATAGTGACACAAAAGTTTCTTTACATATTTTTTTCTTGAACATATTTAAAAGGTCCAAAATGGAGTACGCCAAAAAAAAAAGTAATTTTCCTTTATAGATCCCGATTGTGCCTCAAAGTTTGAGTCCAAGGCCCCATCTCATGTTCAACTGACTTCACACAAAACAACAGCATAAATGGTCCACGCAAAGCACCTCAAAACTGTCATTATGCCTTTAAATGTTATTTAATAGTTACCAATATATATATATATTTAAATATATTTTTATTTATATGTGGTATGACTATCTCCATCACATTGAAGAGAAATGTGATAAAAACATAACGTTTAAATTTGTCCAAACTTTCATTTTAAATTAAATCTGCCTTATTTATCATTTGTGACAGGATCTGTCAGTAACAGCATACTTATATCACAATGATAATATTTTCAGATATGGTGTGAATTAAATGTCTGAGAGAAATTATTATGCAATGGTTTCTGTCTATGATGATTACACAATGTTGCTTGTGTCTATTTGTAGCAGCAGCTTAGTATGTAATATTAGTGTGTATCCGTGGATACCTTTAACTGGTGTGAGTTGCCAAAGGCAGTTTAACTGGATTTCTTCACATGCCCTATGAAATAGTGCACAGAGGCTGCAATGCCTCTGTTCATGAAGATATTGCTCAGATTATGGGTGTGGCAAACGTTTTTTTTTTGTTTAAAGGTTTTCTGAAAAGGTGTCTCTTAATGTGTCTTTTTTAAATAAACATATTCCAATCCCAGACAAAGAAACAATAAATGTGTGTATGAGAACTTAATAACCGTTGTTGGGTTTGGTTTTTTTGTTGTATTTTTAGTTCAAGCATCACTAAAAAATCAGTAGGAGACAAAAACAAGATGAAACAAGTTGTAAAAGTGATTAGAATTAGCTGATCGGATAAAATAGTTTTTTAAAAAGAGTTAACCAAAAGCATCCCAAAGTTGCATGAGATACAGGAGTTGGATAAAAGAATTGCAACCAAAGTGTTATGAGTTTAAACCCCAGCTTTGTCCATCTCAATCACATCTTACTGAATTGTCCTTGGGCAAGACAATTCACGGGGATTGTTTGCTGATGGTGGTTAAAGGGCTTGGTAGTAGCTGTGTACGGCATCCTTGATTTAGTAAATGTTGCTCGCAGCTTTGACTAGAGTGAAGCTTACCAAAATCAGTGTTTGAATGAGTGAATATGATGTAAAGTGCATTTGAGTACCTTAACTTTTAAGAGTTTTATTGGGTGAAAATATGCTATTATTATCTTTTTAAAAAAACGATTATAATAAATATTTGTACAACACTGAGGTTCAAACAACACGATTTAGTGTTTCAGCAATTAAGAAAAACTATTAATGGTTCTGTAAAAGAACCCAATTACTTCTCATCACACATAGAGACGTCAGCTGGATCTGGCATGAAACAAAAAATAAATATGACAAAAGTCATCTTAAGGTCATCACTGGATCTTTAGGAAGTATAACTATTCAAGAAATGTTGTCCAAATTACATGAAATAAACATTTTTCTAAATCTTATTTACTACACTAACTTAATCTGGTGACTGAAACACATTGCATTGAATAATTACAGACAGGCTGATGTTTTGAGTCTCTTTTTCTCTTAATAATGATGAGCCTGAGTTTACAGTTGCTCACAACAAAACCTTTCAAATTACAATATTAAATCAGACAAATCAAAAAAAAAAACAACTTGAATGAGTACCGTAAATTGAGTACGTACTCAATTAATTGAGTACCGTCTGTTGACCAGACAGTACTCAAAGATTTTGCATCAAAAATTCAAACAATGAAAAATGAAACACTGAAAACTCAAACATTGACAAGTAAAACATTGATAGTCAAAACACTGAAAATTAAAAATACATTCCTCTAAAATGGGAAAACTTATGTGGCAAGGTGCACACTACAGAGG
>JAUZNJ010035586.1:0-12194 GCA_034780135.1 Jordanella pulchra
TTAAACATACTTATCTTCACAACAACCTGGTTCTGCCTCTGCCTCACCACCAACAAAACAACCGCTTCATGACAATGACAATGTAATCACTGGAAGATGATTCCTTCCCAAATGATAGAAATATGAGAAACTTGGCGTGCAGGTGGCGCAGTGGTTAGCGCACACGACCCATGTACGGATCCGGCTTGTCTCTCCCCCTCTTTCATACCCCCTTTCCTGTCAGCCTACTATCAGATAAAACAAGCCACTAGTGCAGTAAAAAGCTAAAAAATAAATAAATGAAATAAAAATAAATAAAAATATATGAGAAACTGTAGAAATATCAAAGACTCAGGGAAGAACTCGAAAGAGCCTGGAAGGTGAAGATAACTGTAAGGCCCGTGTTTACCGGTGCACTCAGGGCAGTAACTCCGACGTTGGAGAAGTGGCTCCAACAGAGACCTAGAGAAACATCAGAGATCTCAGTCCAGGATGGCCCAGTTCTAGGGACAGCAGAGATAGTGTAAAGAAGCTTTGACCTTCTGATGGAGGACCTGCCTCTATAATGCAGACACTGCTCCGGTCTATTGTGGTAAAGAGATCTTAGCGAGAAGACAAAGCTCTAGATTTTCCGGTCGGTCTACGTCCCCATCCACACCTATGATCAGGAAATCTGGATCATGACCGAAAGTTAATTAACAGTACGGTAGAGTCAATGACAATGACACCTGTTCAAGAAAAAAGTGTTGCATTTCTCTAAAGCACATGACATGTCCATGCCTTAGAAAAACTTTTCTTAACTAAATAAGTGAAAGATTTAGTCTCTTGCCTAGAGTTAGATGTCATACAATGAAACTACTTTAAAGGCAGAAAGAGATTTTTTTATTTCTTCTTAGATTAAGTTTGAGTTGACAAAATATTCACGATAAAGTAAACAGTAAATTGTACAAAGTTGTAATATAAAAAAGAAAAATCAAAAGTTTGATCTTTCAGCAGTTCTTGAGTTAATCTTCAGTATCAAAGACAGCAATGTCAGAACAATTTTATTTCAAGGAAAGACAAAGATTGGGGTCCATACCGAGCCACTATAAGATGACCTGCATCAATGACTTCTCATAAATGTCCACACTGTGGATTTACAGTGAGAACAGACTGATCTAATGAGAGGGTAATGTACTCCCAGACTGCAAAAGGAGGTAAGTCTTCATTTCTCTTCAGAAGGAACCTGACACCACCAAGCACAGTGCTGATCCCTCGTGTCTGTGGGAGCCACCACTGGAACCTGATTCTGCTTTATAGTGCTGTCATCAGCAGGAACGATCCCTCAACTCATAGACAGAGACACATCTATCCCTCAGACCTAAAAAAATAAATAAATAAAAGACATCGAGGAGGATTTATCAGAGAAATAATGAACGTTGTCACTTCACAGAAGGAAGGAAGCCTCCGGGACAGATAGAAGTGTCTCCTAATCTGTTTTAAGAGTCAAAAGAAAACCAAAATGGAATAAAGTTGAGTTCATTTAACAGCTTTTATTTTGATTATCTAATTTAGTTACGTGATCCACATATTAGAAAATGTATCCACAAATATACCTCATGTCCTAAATTCAACCTTACTTTGTTATGTAAACATCCCATATAGAAACTTAAACTTGATGTTAAAAGTCACATCATGTTGCGACACCCTTCTGTTGCAACATGACTCACTGCAAGTAATATCCTCAGAAAAAACAAGAACAGAGTCGTTCTTGGCAGGCAGAGGAGCTGCTAGATGAACGATAAAACCACACAGTCTGCGTTTTCATGCTGTCGAGGGTGTAATTTGGTCAGAGCCAAGCCCTCATCATAGATATGTGATGAGGAAATGGTGCTGTTGTGCAGCAGCGGCCTCTGTGATGTCGTGCCGCCTGGCCTGAGCCCTAAATGCTGTGCCTCACTCTGTGGTTAACCATTATTTCTGCCCTCTTCTTTATCCAGGGGCCTCCTTTTCTCTACATCTCAAAGGGCCGAAGGCTCAGTTTAAAGTGGAAGCTCTGAACCAGACACTACTTTACTACTCCAGTCCTTTCAGGACTAGTGGTGCCAGACGTACTGTTGTGTTCCCTATTTTCTGTTCTTTTTTCAATGGGAAACGCAAACCAGGCAAGTAAAGAGGACCGCCTGAGGAAAAGAGGAAAAATGTGACACCGATGTGCATGAGTGACAGGATTTACTTCTGAAAACATTCTTTCTAAAAAGGCACCTCTAAACCACCAGCTGCCGCCTCACTTTTTAAAGACGCAATTGCAGAAAGAAATGGGTCACACACACACACACACACACACACATACACAGACATAGACTCAGAAGTGTGCCCACTCATAGAGCATGAACAACTGGGGAATTATTCCCCAGCTATTCCCAGCCCTCAAAGAAGCCTCATTCGCTGCAGTTTATTCAAAGAGAGCGACCCCTCTGAGCCTCTGTTCGGTCTTTGAAGAGGAGAAATGTTGTGAATGTATGTCTGTGGTTAAATTGATTATACATGTTTATTTTTTTGAACACCATCAAAGCAGTTTCTGTCTTTCTTATTGCCCATTCACGGAAGATTTTTCAGCTTTTGTAAATGGTCTCTGCAAAGAAACTTGACAAGTAGATTAAACAAGGCTAAATGCAGCTGTCAAATAAATTCAGATTTATTGGAAGTGAGGTGCTGCATTATTGGTTCTCCATGATGTTCTGTACATTTGCCTCAGGCTACATGCTTCACTCTTGGATTTTACTAATAACTCTTCTTATAATGGTATTAATAAGTTAATAAAAGATTTGGTAACTTAAAAAAAACAATCCAAGAAAAAAAGCTACAGATGCAACGTGAAATCACATGGATTTCATAAAGCTGATCTAAATCAAGGTTAATTGTGAGACGCCTCTACAGATAAATCTTTCACAAATTAAAACTGGTCATTTAGGCTCTCACATTGTAGAGTAAGACATCAGCAAACATTACAAACTAATTCTTTGTTGTTACTCCAAGTCTATCTGTCATAAATTATGATGAAATGGGAAATACTGGCTTTCTTTTTGAAATGAGATAGTTGAGCTAATGGTAAGAGACTGTTCTCTAGTAATGCTAATCATGCTAAACGCTAATATGCTTATGACAGTTTATAATATCAGCTCTTGGAATCCTTTTTCTTTATTTAAAAATAACAGTGAAATCATGTTTAACTTCAGAACTAAGCTGATAAGGATCCTTCTCCGGAGAACGGTTGTAAAGATATAGCTAACAGAAATAAAATATTGCAGCACAACTATTATTTCTATACTAATATAAGCTGTTTGTAAACATTAATATTTTGCGATATGATTATTTTGTACTTGTAAAAATTTGAATGATTTTGCACATTTTCAGTTTTTCACAGACACAGCTCTGTCTTTCAAGAAGTGACAATATTTTAATGGTAATTTTAACATTCGTATAGTATAGTATAAAAGTGTACAAAAACTACTTTGTTGTTCATTCTTATTAATAGTTTATAATGAAACTTGGCCAATGAGAGCTCCACCGACACACCATTTGTTTTTGCGATTAATTGAATATTTTTAAAATTGACTGAAGAAGTTTGAATTGGCTAAATCTAAAAATTCTGCAGGTCAAAGCTTCACGAAATTAGTCAGATATTGGTTACAGATCTCTGATTCATGCTTCCCTTCTTAAATGGCTTGGTTATATGGAGACCCTCCTCCAAGATTATCATTTCAAACAGCGCTTCTGATTAATTTTATTTATCAAGTGACAGAGATAAACATGCACATCCAGTTTGGAATGGGGTTATCCGGGCAATCAATCAAAAGCATGACTCCTTAAACTCAACGTGAGTTAAGTTAAGCCTCTAATGTTTCTGCTTTGTTGGATCTCGTCATCTCTAAGCAGCAATGGAGCCATCTGCTCTGTTTTTGTGTGGCGTCTTTTCTTTAATACAAACAGGGACGGATGTGAAAAGAGGCTGACTGACGGTTGTGTGTGTGTGTGTGTGTGTGTTTGTGGGGGGGGGGGCAATCATCTGAAATATGATTAACAGTCTACTTAGATCACACTAATGAGCAATGCCCTTCTGTTTGGATAAATTTCCCTTTTAAAACCTTTATCACGACCTAATTGAACATAGGCCAGCAAACTTGCAGACTCTGCTGACCCACTTCACTTGTGTAGTCGAGCAGGATTTGGACCTTTTCAGAGACAAAAGTGCTTTTCTTTTTAATAAAACTAATATTTTATGCAAGGCGCTTCAGTAAACCCTGGAGACAGTATCATAAAGATGCCAATAAAAACTGTTTTCTGTGGAAAAAAAAAAGCTCAGGGTTTCCTTGGTGATAAAAGGACTTGGGATCTTTTCAGAACGTTTCATAGAATCACTGACAAGAACCAGCAGCCTCAGTAGAGTCCATCATCCACTAAGAACAAACCGGCCAGAGGATAGATTTGGGAGACAGCTCTTGCTTTAATTGCATATGGATGAGATCGCCATTGATCTGCATGACCAAATGTATGATCCCTGTTCGAGATAACAATCAAAATGTGATATTATGGAGAAGCTAAACTTCTGCACAGAAACTGAATTGATGTCCCATTGAAGAGCCTCTGGTGCACATATTGTTTTAGAGGGACCTATTTATGAGATTCTGACCTTTAATAGGTCAGTATCATTTGTTTATGTTGTACGTTGCCTCACCATTTTAATCATTATGGAGGCTCTGGTATCTACATCTGCTCCACAAAGTAATTTATTTACATTCAAAACAGTTGACATATGGATCGTCTTAGGATTTAAACAGGAAAACCTCTAACAAGAATAGCAGAGATGTATGATCTCTGACCCCTGAAGACAAACTCCTGTAAGAGTGAATATGCTGAAACCCATTCTGGGGAAATCTTCAGCTCATTTTGTAAAACAAGGTTTAGATTTGATAGAGTTCAGCATCATTTATTCAGAAATGGTTCAGGAACTCCTACATTTTGTATTTGAAGCAACCATTTCACAACTGCTTGAACTGATGCCTTGCCCACATCTCTAAATGTTTTCTATTTAGCCTTTGTGCACTGAGCCTTTTTTTTTCTATGCACGGTCTTTGTGCAACACAGTCATCTGCATTTGAGACTTCCTCTGGCCGATCTGCCCGACTTCCTGTTGGCTCCACGGCAAGAGAATGGCAGCAAAATTATTACCAGATGCAGTGCTTTAGTGCTGTTCAAGTTTTAACTGGAGCTGCCTAGAGAACGATTGTTGGCAGAGCGGTTAACACTCGGGACTTATTGAAGGTCACAGGTTCACCTTTCTGCCCTCAATCACAATCATTAACCTCCAGGGGAATCACATCCTAACTGACCTTGACTTCCTAACAAGATGTGATCAAACAAACAACAACTTCCTTCACATGTTCAAAACAGCTCATCTACATGATTAATTAAATATGGCTCAAATGCAAATCTGTGCTACTCTGTAATTGTTTATTTTTGGTGTCTTATAAGGATTTGATGATCAAAAGTCAATTTCTCGTCGTATATAAAGCCTTGCAAAATTGTTTATGCTGTTCTTAATTCTGGATGCTGTTGCGCTCTTTAGATTGGAATAGTTTTGTCTTTTTCCTCTCTTTCCATAACTGATAATTATGTGGAACATGCCTGTGTGTTTGCATTGCAGAGCCAAAAAGGAATTGCAATCTTATTCAAGAAAACATTTTTAAATTGTGTAACATTACAACCAAAAGCTTTTCTGTGACAATTTAACACAAAGTAGGGAAAAAAGCTTCATTTTCTTTACAAATAATATATATTTTTTTAACTCTGGTGTTTATTTATATGGACCAACTTTTACTCTGCAATAACTCATTTGATTAATATCTCCATCGGCCTCGCACATTTAAAACCAACATTTTGGGCAATGATTTCCGGGTGAAACAGAAGAGAGGTTAGTCAGATTAGATGTTGAATATTGATTGTGGCTGATATGCTCATCAATGAGGAGTGAAATATACAAGTAAATGACTATATAATCTGTGGTTTACATGATGTGATTGAACTGATTCAATCAAATGCCTTAAGATGGGTTGTTGACATGTGCTGTGAATTGAATTGTCACCTGACTTTCCTAATGTAATACTTAAAAAATGCTTTAACCAAGATCTGTTTCCAAAGTAACTCTGGCTGTCTTCTCAGTGTTGATGTGTAGCATCAATATCAACATATCACATGACCAAAAGCTAAGAAAGAACCTATAATGCAAGTGATGATACAACTCCAGTTGCACAGGATGATGATGTTTGTAGCCCAACTCTTTTGCCTTTTAATATGGCGTGATTTTTGTGCCACCAGGTTGAGCGTGCAGAGATCTAGTTTGTGCATACAAATCCCACACACGCTTGGGTCACTCTGCTCGCACTCGACTCCATTTCTGCACGCCGGCAACCTCAAACTAAGCGTAAGCCAATCCTTCGATTGCAGGGCATTCTCCTGCATCCTACGCCATTATTGCCCCAGGCTGTCAAACCGAAGGTAATATTTGCAAGGCGGGTTTTGATTGGATGAAACAGGCTGATCTGTGTTGGCTGGTGGTGCTACACCTGGTCGCATAAAAAAGTAAAGTTTGCGGTTGTGAGCGAGCAGAAATGGGGCCGAGCGCGAGCAGAGTGAGTTGAGCGGGAGCAGATTGAAGCGAGCGTGCAGAGTGATAACGGCATATTTTAAAAGCCTCTTTCATCCCTGAACTGTTTTTGTCTTCTGCTTATAAAGAAGAGATGCTCACTAACAGACCTCTGAAGGCCTTTACATGGGGATGATGAAGCTTCTTTGAATGTTATAATATTCTGGATTTTATTTGGGAAAATGTCTTCAAACTGTGCATAGTTTTATTTCTGCTATAAGTATGCGTTATTTTGTGTTTAACATATCCTAATAAATAAACTGGAACTTGAATGAAAAAGAAAAGTAAAAACACTTAAAGGCATAAGAATATTTCTGCAATGCACTGTAGCTCCGTAGATCATCGACACGATAAATATAATTAAACAAGGTCGTTTTAAAGGACACTTAATCTCTACTATTTTAAAATCTACTCATGCTTACAATGCACCAGTATCTGTACATTTTTCAAAGCCAAGCTATTATGTCTTATTTAGTAAACATGGCCAAAAAAAAAGGTCTTTGCTTGCATATAAACAATATAGGCGGTTATATATCCAATATATCCAAAATCAGTTAGGTAGAGTGAAAGTAATGCTTGGATTGTAAATAAGCGAGTCTGACGGTGAAAGCATCTACTTATTGATGATAACTGCAGTCATGAGCAGCAGTCAAAGTGTAAATATGTCACCATGCTGCAAGAGGAGCACAGAAAAAACAGACAAAAGCAACTACAAGCCTTATTTTTCCATCCTAATCCCCAACTCCAGTGATTCTACACTTGAGAGCCAAATTCTTGTGAAAAGGAGACGCATAGAAGAAAGCAGCCCTTATCCGAATCTCAGTTCACTTGGTCTGCCTCAGAATAAAAGTCCCACTTTTCTGTTTAAATCCATCTGCTCCTATATTCAGCTCTAATCCTCTAGTGATTAGCACAATTTTGGATTTGTGGGTCCGTGCAGCTGATGTCACTGTAGGTTTCTCCACTTGTCTCTATCTGACCTGGTCCAGGTCCCTTCTTTTGCCCAGCCTGCTGCAGCACGTGTGCTCAGAGATAAGAGAACTTTAGCTGAGCCCAATCAATAGCAGGGTAGAGATGAACTGTTGGAGCGTCACAGAGCAAGATGTCAGCTGTCAGTTCTTATGTTAGTCCTCCTAATTATCAGCTGGTTTATTGGATTTTCCACTGGATGTTCTGCTGTTAAACTAAAAATCAATCTGGGCTGAAGAAAAAAAAGAAAGAAAACAGATCGGACAGAGTTGTGCATTATTTTGACCAGCCTCAGGCTTTTCTCTCTAAGCTTCTCTGTGTATTGAATATTTATATTATCAAGTAAAATGTTATCGACTGCAACAATACTACATAAAAAAAGCTTGAAAAATAACCTTCTTTAAAATAAATTATATAAAATAACTATCCTGTTTTGCATCGTGCTTTTTTATAAACTGTTGAGGAATCACTAAGATCATTTTACGACCATATATGGGAAAATCCTGACAGAATCTGAAGAATCCCACCCAGCTTTCAATCATTTGCTGCATCCAGCATCTAGCTATGCAGGTCCAGGTTGCAAGGTGTCTCCATGGCAACATGGGCGTAAACTAGTCTCAGGGGAGAAGCCTATGGGAGGAAAGCGTTTTTAAATCCGGTAGACATGGATGGGTGGCATGCTTAGTGAGGTGAAGTATGATGGACATAGAAAAGTGGTAATAGATCAGCATTGATAACAAAAGACTGCAATTAATACCAAAAATGAAGCAAAATAATTACTTGGGAAAAAACTACACAGCATAAGGTTCCAGTTTTGTTCTTCTGAGACTGTGCCATTCTGATTCCGTTTCTACGTTCAGTCGTGTACAAGAGGGAATTGTGAGCTGCAAATAGATGGACTTTTTAATTATCTAAAGTCTTCTGTGGGACATCCCAAGATAGAGTTCGTATAAAATCGGTCTGTATCTTTAATTATTACCATTTACCTTATTACTTTGTCAGATAGTGAGCTTTGAGAGACTTTATGCAGTTTTTCTTTCTCTTTTGCCATGTTTCATCTGTTGCTAGGGTTACATCGCTGTGTATGTTCTTTTAAAAGATTTGAATTTTAACTGATCATTGGTGTTGTCAAGGCCAGTTTTATTATCTTGGAAGTAGAGGGAACTACAAAAAAAATCTGTGATGTTTTATCATTTCCTAACTTCTGGATGAATAAAAAAAACAACAAATCAAATGACTTAAATGAGAAGCAAATGCTGGCACTGACTGGTACTAAGTAACTATGAAAGTGAAGCTGTCTGTCCGCTTTAAAAGGGTCTTTGTTAAGTTCATTAATGCGAACAAAGGCATTGAGGAAATATTCAAACACTGTCAAATGATAAACAAAGCTTGACAGATCTGCAGTTTTATGAAAGACTGATTCTATCTAGAAGACTTGGACACAACAAAGTCTCTGTTAATCAAGCCACAGCTGCATCCATCATACTGAGCATTAGAAAAAACAAATGAAGGCCAGCTCTGGGCTCTGATGTATAAAACTCAAACTCAAGTTCAGAGGGGGGCTGATACAGAACACAAACATGTTGTGACTCGGCTGTTTTGCAAAAGGGAAAATAGGACTTCTTTGAGTTATTTCAGTTATAAATAATCTCAAGTCAGGTTTTTGCGGAAATCTTTAAAGGTTTCCAAAGATTTAACCTGATTGGCTTAATTTCAGTTTCATGTCAGACTGGAAGAAAAGAAATTCAGGTTTTCATGCTTTGATGATCTTTATAAATTTATATCAGTAGCAGAAAGATTTATCAAAGAGTGAGTAAAGGAGAAATAATACAAGGCAAAAGGAAAAAAAAGAGCTACTATTAGCTGCTAGTAAGGTGAAGGTGTTTTTTTCATAGATGATCAACCAGGTAAAATACATCACATCAGGCCTTTACTGACCAATGTACATTTGTTAAAGTAATTTTAAAGTCAAAATATATTTTCTCTGTTTTCTTTTTAAGGACTATAACATTAAAAATGGTTTATATGAACTTTGTTTTATTTCAACCATTCACATGTAACAAATATACAAAAAAATCAAAAAGGTTTTTAATCCAACAGAAAATTAAGGGATTGTAACCATTAAATAACCAAAATAAGTCTCTAACCTTTAGCAGATTTGCACTGTCCTCAAAACAAAGTCAAGCAAACAAAATGTTGTTGTTTCATGGTGCCGGTCTAAATTCAGAAACCTGATATCTTTCCTTTTTAAATGCATAAAGGGTTTCACACAAGGAAAGTCCACTTTTGTCCGGACCAAAACCGAAGTTCAAGTTTTTTTTTTTCATTTTATATTGTTTATGCTCATAGTGCACTTTTTGCAAGTAAACTATAACTTGCAAAAATAATGTTGAAAGGCCACTTGTATGATGTGCATCACTCCATTGGACAAAAATGACTATCAGTATAAACCTATCAATGAAGTTCTGAGTGCTACATTCATTGCTCGTATTACAGCAGCAATGTCATTGTGACGTCCAAAGCAGATAATTTAACTTTCTCCATCTAATGCTAATTTAGTGTGCTTTGAGCGCTGTGTCCGTCTGGGTCTGTGAGGAGAGATCTATCCACGAACAGTGACTGAACTTGATGTTTTCCTATTTCTATGTTGAAAATGTGAGTCATTTATCAACCTCTATAAACCGATCTATCACTTGATGAGCAACTTTTATGTTAAAAGATTTATAGTTTCAAAGATTTAAATAAAAAAAAGGAAAATGAAAAAGATTTAACAGACTATCTACAAATAAATCTCCTCCAAAAACCAAGTCTTCACATTTTATTTTAAAGCGTAAATACGTAGATTTAATAACTGCTTCTTTGTAATTGACAACAGGAATCTAACAATCCAACCGAAGCAGCTTTGTCACTTTTTAACCAGTCGCTCCAGTTTCACACGGACCAAAACATGCCGAACAGAAAGGGAATTTCTTGGACTATACAATAAACAAGCTGTCCCACTCAAGATTAATGTCCTAACAGCAAATTAATTAAATTTCCTTTGCCAATGTTCCCTTAGTCTGCAGCAGGTTTGCCCAACAAGCAGGAAGCTGGAGGATCCACAGTAAATGACTCAGCATGACTCTGCACAGCAACCTTCATGCTGCCTGGCAACTCCTCAACAACTAACCAACCACAAAAACTTAGTTTCAATAGTCATTGGACCAAATCTATTATGCCTCGCAAAGGTACTCATGACCCATGAACATTGCTTGTGTTTTCTCATGTTGTCACCGCAAACATTTAACACATTTAACTGCGGTTTTATTAGACAAAACGACCGAATTAATGAATGCAGCTGTTCTATGAAAGCTTTAAATGTTCGTTAGATACCATCAGCAGCATGAATATCAACATGTACAGCAGACAGGTCATGGATAAAGCTGTGGTGAAATGTAAAGCTTGTTAGACAATAATACAATACTACAAGCCTCTCACAAAGCAATTTCCAAGTAATAAATTTGAAATCAAAAACAGCAAAACACAGCTTCAGACCTATCAAGAATAGTAATCCACCAAAACTCACAGTACAGCCACTGAAACTATTGACCAGAGAGACAACAAAATGGACCATGATGGAGAAGGTATGGCGTGTGCACCCTGTGCATCTGTCCATTATCTGAGAATGGCAGGAAGACAGCTAGTAATGAAAGAGAGCCCACAACTCCTGTTTGCCATGTGGAAGAAAATGCTCTGCTTATAAGAGACAAAAGCTCAGGGGCCTACATGCCACACTCTTAATGTAATAATGCTCACCCTCCCTGTATAAGCCACATCCACGTTAAAACATTGTTCTACATGGATCATTATGTGGAAACAGGGATGCAGCTTATGGTAAAAACATGGATGTAGCTAAATGCAGCGCAGAAAGCCATTAGGAGGCTTCATAAGACTCGAGACTGGGGCAGAGAATCACCATTCAGCAGGACAATAACCTTAAGCATACAGCTAGAGGTACACTACAGGTTTAGGTCTAACCATATAAATGATCTAAAATGCTCCGGGTAAATCTGAGGAATAACTCAAATGAAGAATTTCTGGCAAGGATAGAAAACTGATGTTTACATAAGTTGTCCATCCAATCTAGGAAAGTTTTGGTTGGTTACAAAGTAGAATGGGTCAAAATATCAGTAGATGTATAAATCTTACAGAAACAGCCTGGATGATGTGTAGCTGTCACAACATACAAAGTGTTGATTCGCAGGAACTGAATACAAATATATTCCCACCTTTGCTAGTTTCTATTAGTAAAAAAATGTATTACTTCAATTCCAGCTCCCAATTTACCACTTTTTGTTGGTGTATTAAAACAAGACCAATTTTCTCTTAACAAGAAACCCCACAGTGGATGGTATTCTGCACTTATCTTCCTCAGCATTGCAGCAGCATATGACATGTTGCAGCTAAAAAGTAACACCCCCAGGGCCGGATGCAGAAGTGATGCATATATTTACAGTGGGGAAAATAAGTATTTAGTCAGTCACCAATTGTGCAAGTTCTCCCACTTAAAAAGATGAGAGAG
>JAUZNJ010035587.1:0-22528 GCA_034780135.1 Jordanella pulchra
ACCAAAATAAAAAAAAAATCACTTAGAGCCACAAAGAAAATAAAGACTCAACTAAACTGTAAATGATGTTAAAACTGTTGAATAAAAGTGTGGCTTCAATTTGTTGTTAACCCCCTTTTACTACAAAGAAATGTCAAGGAAAATCTGTTTAACCCTTTATGTTGACCTGTTATAGAAAATTCCAGTAAACTGAATACAGAATCTTTACCAAACCACTCTTTCTTTGAGTGACATAAAAATGTTTTTTATGATTTTACAGAATAAATGTTTGTAATTGTCTGCTGAAAACTAATGTGACTACCTATTGTCTGGTTTAGGTGTCGGCCAACACAGAGGATTCATCGATGAGTGGTTATCTGCACAGGTCAAAGCACAATAAAAAGCACTGGAAGAGGCTGTGGTTTGTTATTAAAGATAAAGTCCTGTATACTTACGCTGCCAGTGAGGTATGCATCTCTGCTTCAGCATATATATATATATATATATATATACCTTTGTCAAAGCTAAAATTGATCTGATGTGGGCCTTTGTTTTGGTTCTACCTCCAGGACGTTGCAGCCTCAGAGAGTCAGCCCCTGTTGGGCTTCGTTTTAAAAGTCGATTCCTCCCAGAAGCAGCAGTTTAAGCTGTACCACAAAAATATACCCTACTACATTTTCAGGGCAGACGACACCCAAACAGCCCAAAGGTATGTATTGCAGAAAAGTTGAAAACAGTTTATTGTTCCACATGGGAAAAGTCAATGATTTTAAGAATATTTTTGTTGTTTTTTATTTCTTTTTGAACAGATGGATTGATTCATTTAAAGAAGCACTTGTGTTGTAACATCTGTGGAGGATTTGTGTTTTTGTCAGTGTTTCCATTTTTTTTAATTTACTTTAGTGCTACATAGAAAAAACGATCTTGTTACAAGTTTTTACCTTATTTTTATCTTAGTTTTTTCATTTTTGTACATTTAACTGTCAAATATCAACAACAACATTTTACTGCAGGATTTTTTTAACCTTTTAGCTCCAACATATTAATCAGTCAGCAGTTGTAGGGTGTTGTCTCATATCTTTATAAATTTGTTAATGAATGTTACAAACCTATGACATTTAAATTAAACTTGATTGGCAATTAATTTCTAGTTTTTGTTGTTCTCTAGCACCATGCTGCCACGTTATAAGTAGAAAACCACAGAGGCTGTACAAAAATAACTTCACTGTAATATAGTTTGCACTTAAGTTGCACCTAAGTCACTTAAATGGTTGTACATATGGAATCTTGCATGTAAACTGTGAAATATAATTTAACTGTGAAACAAATAAAGTCAAATGTCTGCAGATATTCAAATGTGTTATTTGTATTACAGCTTTTCTTTTACTGCTCAACTGCTTCCAAAATGTTGAGTAAAAAGTGCTGAAAAAATACCACATTACTTGATCTGGAGTTTAGGGACATATTCATAGATATCCCGTGTTTGTGTTGTGTTTAATTGAGGTATTGGGTTTGAGTATATATTTTACAACAAAAAAAAAAGCTAATATTGAACAAGATGCCAACAAAGACATTTGCTACTGATTCCAATTTTATTAACTGCCATGCATAATTTATCTAATGATACCTTTTGGTTGTGTTCATGAGTTGTGTACTAAGAATAGCTTAAATCGTACGTAGTTTTAACATCCATTGGATTTTTAAGGGAGGTAATGACAAAGATTTTATTGTTCACAAATCCTTGAATAGCTACACCTGGAATTGATTTAGATTTGGCTAAATCAGAGACTGAATTTTACTCATTTCGACTCTTATGAACAAAATAAAGCTTTCCTGGGTACATTTTTTAAAAAAAGAACAGATTAATTCCAGGTTTCTAATGCTTTTGCTATTTTTACACCATTGTCCACCACTCTAATAAATTATTGTGCCATCTTTGGTAGCATCAACTCCTATCAAGTGAATACAAGAACTGTTACGGAGGTCACAGGTTTTTCTCTCTGTGAGCCACTGCTCTGAACTGCATTACTTCAGCCATGTTTGAGCATTTTTTAACATGAATTGGCTGTTTTAGGTCCCTCCATCTCTCAAACTGATTTAAGGCTGATCTTTGTCAAAGCCATCCCAAATCCAGTTGTTTTGGGGTTTTCCTGAGCTGGTATGCGTTAGACCGTTCTCCAACCAAATAGTCAAACATCTATAAATTAGTAGCCAGATATACATTCTTGTACATAGTTTCTTGTTTAAGGACACAGTACATCATCCTATAAATTACAGCAAGTCATTCTGAAGCAGCAAATTACACCCACATGACCTGCATGTTTGACTGTTGACATTTTTCTTTACAGAAATGATGGGTTTGTTTTTACTCTGGGTGTATTGTATGTAAATATTTTATAGCTGTTCCAAAATGACACATCCCTGAATTTAACTTTTCGAAATAATGATTGAATAACAATGAAGGAGGTTTAATAAGCTTGTGAAGTCTGCTAGGGGGCTTAGAAGAAGCCGCACAACTACAGTTATAACACAGAGGTAAGCAGAAACACAAAAAAAGTAACAGGGCAGTTTTTTAGTGTTTATTACATTAATCCATGCAACGTGATATTCAAAGTCATTAAAAAATACAGACAAAAGACATTAAATGTGAAAAAATAGGAGGCTGAAGACATTTTAGGCACTTAATCTAGAAACCACAACTAGACTTAAAAGACTGGATCACGAATGAGAACAATCTAGATAAAACCTACATTTATTTTAAGCAACTGATAAAACAAACAGTTAAAAAAAATAGTAACTGAGCTTCGTTCAGGCTGAAATTTCCTTTAAAAATAAAGCTAAATGTGAGCCACCAACCACGTAATTAAAAACATCAGAAGGACGCTGGCTGCAGAGATGACGGACCGTTAACGCACCGTAGCCGCTCTGACATACATAAACCGCAGCTACCTTTATGCGCATGTGCGTCAAACTCTTTACTGACGAGAAAAGGTCACGAACTCTGACCCTCCCAACAACAGCAGAAAACACAATATTATTTCATTAAAAGCAAGAACATATATTACACATCGACTTTTCAACGGGTAAGTGACATTCATCACTACGTAGGTGTTCGCGAGTCACGAGAGCGCTTCCCGCTGTAGGAGAAACGGGAAGGAAGTTGCTGTTAGCCTCTAGCTAGCAGGCGGTTAATCTAGCTTGTTGTAGTCCGGTTCTTCGTCGGTTCTGGTATGCATCTGCAAAAGGAATACCTTTAAATTACCTCATGTACCAGTAGGTAGGTGTTAAAAACTGCTGAACGAAAGTTATAATGATAAGGAGCTATCTAGTTAGCCTAGCTAGCGCAGTCAGCTAACAGTTCCACTGCTACCTCTAATACCAGCGCTGCTCCGTAGATTCATAAATAAAGGCGTCCATATACCAGGTAAGCGTCACGTCAGTGGAATGTGGTGTTAAAGCTACGACTGTCTGCTCAATCTGACGATGGGGGGAAATATCCAGTACCAAAACAAAACGGATTTCGACGAATTTTTGAAAACAAGCAGTCTCTGTTGGCATCTTGGGCCTTGAACCCTAGTGTGCTTTAACCCTTCAATGTTGACCTTTCACCGACAGGAAAAGAAATACCTTTATCTTCCGTATGGATTTTAAGTAGCCGGCTGTCAGTGGCATGTGTAAATCCAGTGTCTTTAGCACTCATCCGATCTCAGTGGACATTGCTATTGTGTAGTTTTGTGGGGATTTTGGCTAACGGCGACTCGTTAGCTTCATGCAGGCTTCATAACACATCCTGACATCCAACCTAATAAACAGTTTATACCTTTTGATCAAGTCAATTTGCAGTGAATTGAGTCCAAGCTTTCTAGTGGATTACATCGATGGTTTGATTTCGTGGACAGTTGTGAATATATTGATCTTTTTTTTTCAACATCAGAATCTGTTTTTGCTAAGATATGTCTTTCATTTTTTCGGTTTACCATTCTACTTTTTTAATTATTATTACGGTTTGTTGTTTCTTGCTACTGTACAGGAATAAATTAGAATATCAATTATGTGTATTTTTGCATTCATTCAAAACGTATTACTCTGTTTATATGTCACAGCTAATAAAAACTACAAATTACCTTTTATGCAGAATATGCTCTAATACATTACTTTGTTAATATCCATCTTTTTTAGTATCAATCTTTTGTCATTTAGTCCCTTTGTGGATGTGACTGAGAAACTAGTCTCATGTAGAAATCTAATTGCCTGAGAAACAGATTTTATTATTATATATTTTTTTTAGGATTTTCTTTAGCTACATGCTTAATATCACTTGGTGTTGAATCTATACCGAACCACCCTGTTTATTACAGTATTCCAATTCTTTAATACATTTCTGCTTAACAAGACAAAGCCCTGAGTATTCAGCACAGCTTTGATTAGTACTTATAGAAGTGGGTTCTTAATTGTGTTATGATCCAAATGTATCTTGAAAAGCTAATTTTTCTGCAGCAGATATTGTGATGTAATTGAGTTGTGATGGTCTTTGTTGTACAGGTGTGTATCCCTCATGGGGCACTGATGTGAGGAGCAGCGGATGGTGTGCACACTATAGGATGGATGGACTGACTCACAAGATTCAGCTTGTGTCTGCAGACAATAACATGGCTTTAGGGCATCGGATCCAGGTGAATCAGAGGCCTATACATCCTAAAGATAACTATTCTGATTTAACTGGTAGTAAAGACATGTGCACAATCCCTTTACACTTAACATCTTTTCCTGTGATAGATCGTAACTGATCAGCAGACTGGGCAGAGGATCCAAATAGTCACAGCACTTGAGCCATCTTCCCCTGGGAAGCAACAGTTTATCTTAGCGAATGCTGACTATTCCCCCGGCGGGAAGGTGATTCTGGCCAAACAGGAAGGCTCTCCTAACAAGGTGATACTGGCCTCTTCTGACGGCTCCGGGGTGAACCAGCTGCTCTTTGCTGCCCCTGAACTGGCAGGACAGCAGATTCAGGTACTGCCCAAACACACCCTGACGTCTCCCGGATGCGGTTTCCTTAAACAAGCCTATAAATGCTAAGATGACTGAGGCATGAGCATGTTTGTGCAGTCTAAACCCACTGTTGTGTTTATTGTGCTAAATCTTTTCTTTGTGTCGGCTTGTTTGTCAGTTCGTGACCGAAGGCGCTGACCAGTCTCTTGTCAAGCCGATGGTGGAGTACTGCGTTGTCTGTGGGGACAAGGCATCAGGTAGAAATAACTGTTTACCCCAGCAGAGGCATTTTTCTTTTTGCTGTAATAAAGACCTTTTTTTAAAGCATGTCTTTACATTTTCTTTTCTTTCAGGGCGTCATTATGGAGCTGTCAGCTGTGAGGGCTGTAAGGGCTTCTTCAAGCGAAGCATAAGAAAGAACCTGGTGTACACGTGCAGAGGCTCTGGGGAATGCGCCATTAACAAACTCCACCGAAACCGCTGCCAGTACTGCCGACTGCAGCGCTGCATAGCTCTGGGCATGAAACAGGATTGTAAGAGATCCCCTCACAGTAGATACTTTTTTTGAAAACCTGTCCAGAAAGATTCACCTGCCCACTGTCTGATATTCCCTCATTCTAGCTGTGCAGTGTGAACGGAAACCTGTGGAAGTTGCCACCAGAGAGAAATCAGTGAACTGTGCCGCTTCTACAGAAAAGATCTACATCCGTAAGAATCTCTGCAGCCCTCTGGCTGCCACGCCCACGTTTGTCTCTGAGAAGGAAACTGCTCGGTACGTAATATTCAATGATAAGATGTCCTATTGACTTTGAACTATGACTGCAGTCTTGACACAAACCAATCTACAGGTTTTCTGTCAAGTCTCTGCACAGCTGTGATGTTTTTCCTCCATATTTAAAGGTGTATTTTTGTTTGCTTCTGGTAATTTTCACATAATAATAAGAATAATAATAATAGCTGCACATAATCAAACACCGGTCTGTATTGTCTATTAAATCAGTCTAATAACTCAGTTTTTCATATATCCACACATTACTGTTTAATAGGAAAATAGTTCTTAAGGACGATTATACTTTAAAAAAAGCTTTTATAATAATTTCATCTGCTGATGTTTAATCATTATGGTTGACTAATAATGAATGTCTGTTTTTAGATCCACTAGTTTGCTTGAGTCTAGCATGATGCTCAACATCCAGCAGCCGTTCCCTAAACTGGAGAATACAATCCTGATTCCTGCCTCCCCTGATAAGGTAAGATCCAAGTTACTACAAATGAATTGGCTGCAGAGATCCTGCAGTCGGGGGAAATGTTTGCCACTTAAAGCCGAGTCCAAATTCTTATTTATTTGCAGACTGTTTATTTTCCATCCATCATGTCTTCATATCTCTGTTCATCCCATTTGCCTTTATGTCAGTCTGTATTTGTTTAGCATTTATCTATCTGTTGATCTTTCACGTTGTCTGACTTCCATTCAGCTGTCCGTCTATCTAATTGTTCATCCATGTAATCCATTAGGAAAATTAAAGTTGATGTTTTTCCAGATTCCATGTTTAAAGCTTTACCTCTTTAGAAATGTCGGTAATAAATTTAAGGGTAAAAAAAAAAATGGCAGAAAAATCAGAATATCTGTATCCGGTCACCTATTAAATTTCGACTTGAAAAAGGTCTTGGATAATATTTCCTTATAAGATTCCTGCTTTTTCTCCACAGGACGATCTTTCTCAGGGGGATCTTGGTACATTGGCAAATGTAGTTACATCCCTTGCCCACCTTAACAAGACCAGGGAGCTGAGTGACGGTGGGAATGACACGATCGGCACCGACACGCTCAGCAATGGTGATAGCTCTATGACTGACATGCAAGGCGATGAGCAGAACACAAGCGATATCACCAGGTAAGACTTGATATGGATTTGTTGAGTTTGTGTTACCGAGTGTTTGGACACAAGTTTTCCAGAGGGAAGCTTTGAAGGGTTGTTGAAGCTTTAATTGAATCCCTTTCAAGGCCATGTGGTTTCTGACTCCTAATTAGATTGACTCATTGTTAATCACAAATGTAAGAATCCAATGTATTTATCTTGAAATAAGAGTCCTTTGGTTTGTTTGTGTAACTGTTGTATGTCCAGAGCTTTTGACACGTTAGCCAAAGTCCTACATCCTGATGACGGCTCAGCTGGAGAGTCTTTAGAAACCACCATGCAGCTGATGTCGGGAGACCAGACGGGTCCAGTGGTAGAGCTGGATGGGCCTCTGCTCTCTGAGAGCCACATACCTTTCAAGGTAAAAGCACCAAAACCACTGCTGATCTACCAGATAAAAACTTTATTGCATTTAATTTCTCCATGTTGATTTCTCTCCAGCTTATGATGCCATTGCCTGTACCAGAGTACCTCAATGTCAACTACATCTGTGAGTCAGCATCCCGGCTACTTTTTCTGTCTATGCACTGGGCACGCTCCATACCTGCCTTTCAAGCCTTAGGGTAAGAGGATTTCCCTGTGAGTGTGTTCAACTTAAGTTACATGTTTTCCAGATTTCATCAAATTCTAAATATAAACTTAAGTTTCATTTATTGCAAATTTTACGTCAATACCCCCCTCCCAAAAAAAGTAGTACAGAAATAGAAAGAACACAAAACAAATCATGGGTTTCTTTTCTTTTTTTTCCTCAAATTCTGTAAATTGTGAATAATGTGTTCACCACCATTTTCATTAATACCTTTAAATAAAATCCGGCACAACTCGGGTGGGGAAACAAGAACTATGTAGCAGACGAGGATCAAAGTTCAACATTTTGTGCTATTTCTGAAAGGCTCTGTGTGACAAACTAACATTGCAATACATCCCCGAACATCCAACAATTTGGATCCGAATACTCATATGTTGAAATGGTCTAGTCAAAGTCCAGACCAGATTCCACATGAGAATCAAAAAAAACAATCTCATTCAAGTTGTTTTTTTTTTTGTTTTTTTTTAAGTGTGTCGCATCTGAATTTTAAAGCCTTTTCTAAATAATATATTCAGACAGTCCATAGTATTGTGATGTTGTTGAGGATTGGATATTATGTAACTTCAAGTAAAAACGTTTCTAATTTACTCTTTGCTGCATATGTTTATATGGCTTTGTATTTGTCTGTAACATGTACTGTCACAGGTCTAAGGGGTGGGAATACTTTAGCATGGCATCTGCTTTTCCCACATTGGACTAACTTAACGATGGTGGCTTATTCTTTTACAGCGGTCAGGACAATGATATTAACTTGATGAAAGCCTGCTGGAATGAGCTTTTTGCCCTGGGTCTGGCACAGTGCTCCAACGTTATGAATGTTGGGACCATCCTAAGTGCCATTATCAATCATCTGCAGACCAGCTTACAGGAAGGTAGGAGGGTTCGGCGACTGGCTGCAGGCTCCTGTTAATGGAGTATAATCTCTGAGATAGGAAGCAGAATGATTGTCTGGTTTTTCCTTCTTTTTTATTATAAGTTCCAGAGTTTTCTGTTTTGTTTCATTTTCAGAGAAGCTGTCCCAAGAGAGAGGGAAAGTAGTAATGGAGCACATCTGGAGGATGCAGGAGTTCTGTAACAGCATGTCCAAGTTATCCCCAGACTCTTATGAATATGCCTACCTCAAAGCTGTTGTCCTCTTTAGCCCAGGTGTGCAAGAAGATATATATTTTATTTCAACTTCTAATCATGTTTAGTATGTCTGTTTTCCTTACTTGGTGTGTGCTGTTTCTGTTCTAGATCATCCCGGTATAGATAACATCCCGCAGATTGAGATGTTCCAGGAAAAAGCCTACATGGAGCTGCAGGACTACGTTACGAGGACATACCCAGACGATTGTTATCGGTTTGTACTAAGTGATGTTAATGGTGCTGAAAAAGCAGCGCTGCACCGAGCCACGCTTGTTCCTTAAAGTGGGACAGACTGATGATGATGTCACGCATGCGCTTGCTTCATGTTTTTTCTTTCAATCTGTCTCCTTTCTGCCTCATTACTCCCAGGTTATCCAAGCTGTTGGTGCGTCTTCCGGCCCTCAGGCTAATAAGTGCAGCTGTCACAGAGGAGCTGTTTTTTGCTGGGCTTATCGGCAACGTGCAGATTGACAGCATCATCCCTTACATCCTCAAAATGGAATCAACTGATTATAACAGCCAAACAATCTCTGGCGTCTGACACACTGGGACTTGTTTTTTTTTTTTTATTTTTTACAATATCTGGATTGTGAAAGGTTGACTAACAAAGCATTTGAGAACTCATCAAGCCGGTTTTTGAATGAGTATAACAAACTAGATTTCATGACTCATCTGTTTGTATCTCTTGGCTCCTCTTGCCTTCTCTTTAAGCCGTTGGTTGAGCTCAGCTCACTAATAGGACAACCTCCAGAGACGTTAAGAATTCAATTCTTAAAAGCTGCAAAGCAGATTTAGCTTTTTACTGTATAGTATTTTATGCTTCATACCCTTTAAGCCTTTGTTTTTCTTAAAAACTCAGTTGTACTTTGAATGAATCGGCACGGCTTGTGTTTTTTTGTGTATTCATTACTTCTCCATTTGGCCATACTTTTTATGTTGGAATGATCATTAGAAAAGAAAATGTGAAAAATTTGAGATGAGGTTAAAGGTTACTACTTTTATGTCTGATCCAACGGATTGGCAGCATCATGTGTATAATACATGGGATGGCGTGAATCTGAAGTAACTATGTATATATATTTATATATAAAGTACACAAAAAAAGAGCTATTCAGGCAACTGTGTTGGTTTGTGTATGCGGCCTTTTTGTTAAAGAGATGTTAATGGACAGACGATCATGTCATACGGAAATAAAAACATTTTCAGTCTTGCTTTTGTGTGACTCCACATCGTAAATAAGATTATCACTCGTGTATATATACCTGTACTAATGTCTAATTAGAGAAGACACAAGAATGAATATTTCCAGGGAGTTGAGTTGAGGTGAGGCTTTCAAACTGTCAAGCATGGTGGAGGTGACCCATCCTGAGGGTCTGTTTCACAGCCAGACTCTCTATAATGGCTCATAACTGACTAAATTGATACAAAGAACTAACTTCTGTTCTACTATGATGAATATCAGTCTTGGAAGCTTTAGTGTTTTTCTTAAGAATATTTGAATTGAATATTTTAAATATGACAAAATAACTAGAAATGTTTTCTAATTAGCTTCTGAGTTTTGTTTTCATTTTTTTTACATAGCCTATAGAAGAAAATCCATGCTTCATCTTTATGAATCATTTTATGTTTTTCCTTATTTTAAAAGCTAAAAATACAAACTGTACAAATGTTTAAGGAATCAATAGATTTCCTATTGCAGAAATTTAGCCAAAATAATAGGTTGTGTTCCATTATAAACTTTTGCAGCTCTAAAAGACTTTTACTTAGCTGGACTCGGGGAATAATGTCTCTTTGGATATTAAAAGCTGCAGACCCCTATCCTAACATTTACAGTCATTCCCATGGAAACCTTATATGGTTGTGGTGTGGATAGAGCAGGCAAACATTTACCTTCTAGAAAAGCCCCAACTCTTAACTCCACTGATTGTTTATGGACCATCTGGATCAGTACCAATCTCTTAAAATGACCTTTATCATGTGTGAGAAGTGGTAAACGATGCAATCAGCACTATACTGGAGGCTTGTCAGGAATACAAAGGCATGCAGCTGTAGGCCAACCTGCTATTTATTTATCCCTCTGGAGAAAAGCTTTATGGTGAGATAAGACAAACATTGAGCCTTTTGGAGTTTGCAGCTTTTGTACCAATGCACCAGCCGTTGAGTAAGGTAAAGACGGCTGAGGCTCTAACTGGTATCTCTGGACGGCTGAAATCAGGTTAACGTTAAGCTTATGGAAGAGTTTTAGCCAGAATCTTCTTCAGAACAATTAAAGCATGCGCTTGGTATTCAGAATAAAATGTTTGACTAAATGTACACCTGTCCATAAATAAGAAGATGGCTTGTAAACAATCCATGAATAAAGAGGACATACATAAGTCAACTGCTCATGCCTTTGAATTAATGTTATGAATTAACAGTTACCATAAAATAGTCGACGTGAATCATTTAGTAGGAAAGCTAGAAGTAGGAATAAAACACTAATAGTGAAGTAAAGAAAACATGTTTAGCAACAATGGGGCCATTTAAACCAACTTATTTTGGATATTCAAAATCTGCTGTGGTTTCCTGGAAGCACATTCAGGGAAAACAGTTATCAGGCTTGTGTATAAGGTAAGCAAAAGCTCAATCATGCTTCTCAGAAACCGCCTTTCCTTCAGTAAACAGCTGACTGTTTTCATGCTCCCTCTGAATTAGTAATGTTAAATCTCTATCCTACCCCAGTGACTTATTGTTGGCTGTCGTGTCAAGTGTCCAGAACATGGAAGATGTTGCTTGGTGCTGTTGAGTGGGCTAGACTTTCAGAGTGTTATTAGCTGATGAATATTTTATTGGGGCTCAGCAGAGACCAATGTCTGCAAGCTTCCCCTCACTTTAGTTACCTTGTAAATGCATTTAGCTAATTAGGACAGCAGTGGCAGCAGTAAAAGATGAGTATGATTTCCTGCTCTATCTTTAGAAGACAGTTGTGAAGCAGCTTCTCTGTTTCTCTGCAGACGCCCGCCGTAAAGCTACACCTGATATTTCCTCCAGTTCTTCTTCACAAATAGCTTAGGTTCTATTAGATTGGATGGAGAGCGACTTTTAAGATCAATTTTCAAGCATTACCAGCTTTTCAATTTGATTTTGGTCTGGACTTTTTTAATACGGTTATTCTAAGAGCTAAAAAAGCTTCTAAATTAAACCATTCTGTTGCAGCTCTTGCTGTCTTTACGTGTATGAAAGGTGAACCTTAGCCTTGTACTCAAGTTTGCAGCCTCCTGTTACCTTCATCTATCTTCCTATTTCACTCTTCCCAGCCTCTCTGTTCCTATGGAAGAAAAACATCCCACAGCATAATACTGCCACCGTCATGTTTCACTGTTTCGACATGTCTTTAGGCTGAGATGCTGTATTATTTTTCATTTAGTTCGTTTTTTTCCTCTGTTGGTTTGTGGATTCGGTCTTTATGAGCCGACACACTGCTCTACCAGTGCCAATCACGCTCCACGACCGATACAAACAATAAAAACATTGGACTTGATGCCGAGTAATCCATGCCTGTGTTAAACCCTTCAATATGCTGCATCCCAGACTGTGTTTATACCAACAAATGGTTGCTGCATTTTTTAAATCTTTTAAGATGTGAAAACTTCTACCATCAGTTAATGTTTTCCCATTTTTCTCCTATACTCCTCGACATGACTTTAATCTATCTGACATGCCTGCAGCAGAAAAAGGAGCAGACCCTGCCATGACAGATTTGTTCATTTACACCCACTCAAAAGGCTTTGGAAGCAAATGTTGATGAATTATAAGAGCATCTTGTTTTTTTTATCTGCTCCTGATCATTTCAACACTATTATAACTTTCGCATAGAAGCTGTGCACACATTTGCAAATCAGAAAATATGACATTAAAAGGTTTTTTCTCAGATTTGCAGCTGGGTACGGATGAGAGCCTGAGGCCGCGTCCAGACGAGTTTAAACAACAAGCTTCTTTGTCTTCTTCTTGGTCCCACCTGTAAAAATGTTCTGGTTGCTTCATTATCGTTCCCTACAATCCAGAATGACAAAAGCCCTCAGTGAGACTTTGGGGTGGAGGGGTCAGGGATCTGTGACGCAACGCAGGCTTTTGAGTTTAAAGCTAGCTGGATTTGCTTGTTTCAAGAGGAATGAATGTGAGTTGAAAGACCAGCTGGATTATTCTCCTGGCCTCTTAGCTGGACGACATAAGAGGCGTGTTGCAAAACAACTCAGTAAAACATGTTGTATATGTAAAAAAAAACACAATACAGCGTTGTTAGTGGGTATTTTCATTCCAACGGATTTCAGCGCTCTTTGTTTTTTGTCACAATTGAGTTCTTTAGATCATTAGACATTTTTATATTAGAAAAAGAAAGACCTGAATTAATAAAAAATAGACATGATTACATTTATTAAAGCAATCAAAACCTACCTGATGTAGAAACCAACAGCCCACTAAACCTAATAACTGGTTGGTTCACACTTGGCAGGAAAATACCATCAAAGATTGGGAGTAACTGGCATTGAAACCTTTACATCCTTCTGGAGCTGCAGTCTACATTAGTGAATTGGTTGGTTAATCTAAACTTTAACTAGGCCACTTCAAATAATTTATTGCTAGATTTATTTATATTTGAGCCTTTCATAAGTGGATTGTTCAGGAATCTTCAACAGGAGATCCAAAATTAGCGGCTTGATTCACAAGCTGCTCCAGATTATCACACCATGTTGGATCGTCTGTATGCTGTAAGATATTTCCAAAATACTGTAAAATCCATAACCCCCGACATAACGGCACATACACTTTAGAAAATATCAATTTTTGTCTCGTTGGTAAAGAGATTTTTTTAAACAAACGTCTCCTGGATCATCAAGATAATTTCTCTCGTTGATGATGTGGACCTTTGTGTTCTTTTCGTTTACCATTAACCTCTTCCCTGGAATTCTGCAATTTTTGTTCAGTCTATAAGTTATTGTTGAACCACGAACAATGACATCAACTACAGCGAGTTAGGTTGACAGCACTGTTCCAATTAGGGTTGCAACCAAGTGGCAAAGGCTCCTTAAGGAGGCTTTTACACAGAAATTAAGCCAAGTGGAGCTAAAACTGCGTCCCTGATGACTTCTGAATAGAGTATAATAATGAACAAGAAAGGTTTTCATCTTATATGCAAAGAGTTTATCATGTTTTAATTTTTTTGATATAACTGTTTTGAGTGCATTGCTGTTTAAGCTAAAGTTATGTGTTAGGGTCTCTGTAGTTAAGTTAACAATTAATCAATAGATAAATTAGCTGACAATTGTTTCAGTAATGATTAATCACGATTTATCTGATTAACTGTTTCAGCCCCAATTCCAATCCATCATCTGAAAATGGAAAGACTGTGGTACAAGTACAAATGTATTGAGTTTTAAAGCTGCCAACATGGTCACTTTGGAGAAGCTGTTAGATCCATGATACGAGAGGAAGAGTCTGTCTGCAAAACAGCTACTAGTCCTGCGCTTCACAAAGCTGGCATTTGAAACCATCCATGTAGAGAAAACAGCAGACATGTAAGAGAAGGTGATTGTGGTTAACTTTATATGTGGCAGTAAAAACTTCAGGAAAACACATTTTCCTTGATGAATCCCGGATGTGGCAGCATCATTATTTTAATTATTTTCTGGTGCAGCTAAGCTGGTGAGAGAAAAAGAACACGATGACTGGGACACGGATGACATTTCAGAAGAACAATGACCATGTGTTATAATGGCTCAGTCAAAGTCCAAGACTAAATTCAATCAAGAGAGTTTGGCAAGACGAATTCCTGGTTACAGAGAAATTTCATTCTATTCCACATATTTTGCATGAACTTTAAGATGAAATGTGAGCCCCTTAAAGCAAAGCTGATACATAAAGACTGTTATCTATAACTGCAACAAATTGTCATAAAAAAGTCAAACCTCACAATTTATTTGCTCTATCATTAAAAACACAAAAAAAATGAAGTCAAAATGTCGAGCGCTATCGTATCTGTAGCGTAAACATAAAAAAAGAAAGTGCTATAGTTTATCAAGATATTCATATGAATTGTTTAACTATTTATTATTTTTTTCATGATAAGAAATAGTAATATAATTAGGAAATGTTTTCTTTCTTTCAGTTGTTTTGAAACTTTGGGAAAACAGAAGTAATACTACCTTCAAAAAACAAACAAAACGCAGATGAGTCGTTTTTATTCTGGTACACAGTATACATTCACAGAGTCCTTTCACCTCTCTGAACTGTTTTTGAAGATATGACCTTATCATTTATGTTAGTAGTCATGCATAAGCTGGTCCCTGAATGCTCTTTATCAGGAAAACTATGAAGTCTGAACTGCTGCTACCTTCCAAAAACTATACTGCTTGTTCTTAGACATCAGTTTTGTTCATTTGTTTTCATTTGTAAACCAACATAACAGTAGGGAGCTGTTCCCTCCTATTTATCCAAGGAGTCATTTAGACTGGTAATTGGTTTTATTTTGGTAAAAATAATTATATTGTTTCAAAGCCATATCCTGGAGGAGCTGTACCAAGGTCTTGTCAACAAAAACTTGTGTTAAAACAAGAATTAAGTTAAAAGATCCCAAAATATTATCCCAAGAGCCAATTGATTTCTCAATCAGGAAGTAACAACAGAACCAGAAACAATATCTGAAGCATTTGAACCCACACCCCACTTAAACCTTCTGGTCATTCCTCACCTGCTCAATGTGTTCCTTGTTTTTTTAAAGCTATTTTTTATCCATTAATGAGCCCAGCCAAATTTCTAAGGTAAACCTATGTAATTTTTCTTTTCTTGTATTTTTTTTTTTTTTAGAAATGTTAAAAAACATTGTAATTCGGTTCCATTGCACAATTCTGCACCAATTTCTCTGTATGTATGATAGAAAATGTGATACATTCTGTGACTAACTGTATATAAGTTTAACGGGAGGGGTGTGAATACTTTCTCGAGGTGTCGTGTATTTATTTATTTTTATTTTTGCTCGGCTGGTGTCTTTATCTTCCTCAGATAGACAGGCGTGCGGTGAGGGTTAAGCCCTCCCCCCTCTTCCTCCTCTGCTGAGAGGAGCAGGCGGAGTTTTGCCTCCACACACAGTTGTGTCAGAGTACAGTCAGCGTGTGCGAGTCCAGCGACACACAGAGGGAGACAGAAAGAAACAAAGAAAAAAACGGTCTCAACATGGGAAGGACCTCAGTCATGAGTTGGAAACTGGTCCCAGTATCGAACTGAAGCCCCGTTTGCGCCTCTCCTGCTCCAAATGGGAGGTTATTATGCCCGGGGTAAGCGTGTCCGTGCGAAGTTTGTCTGAAGTGGAGAAATACCTCAGCAGCCGGATGGTGAGTGATGTCGGAGCGAGGTTGTGCCCTTTCCTGCTTTCTTTTTACCGGTGTTGTGTCAGAAGCGAGCTTCCCACGCTGTACCAGCGCCGCATTGTTGTCCGTTTGGCTGTCCGTCATGTGAGGCCAGCAGCTGCGCCGCTTTAAAGCTGCACAGTTCCTCCAAACAAAGAGCTTTAAGTAACCCGGTTATGCATTTGGGCGGATATAATGGATGTAGAAGATGTGACAGAACATGAAGCCTGTAGGTATCTGTGAGTGAATGCATGACAAGAAGCTGCTCAGATGATTAATGAAGTTAATTATTTTCCTTTTTGTTTGGATTGTGTGGAAAGTAATATGAAACAGCAGATCTACATCCTCATTTCGTCTGTGCCCTTCAAGGCCCATATCACATTTCCATCCAGTGATAACTAAAGTTTTATAATATATATTTTTTCCTTTACTTGTTAATTAATAATGAGAACCTAATGATATTAGTCTGAGCCCAAGTAGTGCTGCTCATCAGTAGATCCTAATACCACCAAATGCAATCCAACAAAACACTAGATCAATCTGTAATGACATCATAAACCTGATGCAACGCCATAAAGTTAATTTTCATAACAGAAACTGAAAGAGTTTTGTAATGTATTTACAAAGTGATGCACTGGATTATAAAAATGTCTCAGTGGTTGCTCATTGAGACTGCTTCTAACCAGGGTTTAATATTTGTACCTTGCCACAAATGGCTCCTGCCTTTTAAATATTTCTATATCTGACCCTGAATGCAGAGATACAATAAATAAAAGGGTTTTGATGATGTCATGCATCAATGAACAACTAATAATATATATATTTTTTTTACAAATTTCAGTGTAATAAACTCATTGACACAGTAACTTGTCACTGAACTAATATGGACTTTAAACCAATCACATTTCATTTAGTCAATTACACATTATTTATTACATTATATGTGTAGATTAAAATAAGTACATTCAAATATAAATTAACAGCAGCTGAATTAGTATTAATACATTGATAATTATGGATTTATTAAAAAAAAAAACACCTTGGTTTTAGCAGTTTGGAGCATTTTGACTCATCAATAATATGATTAGAAGTCATACATATTTTCCCTTTGTTATGGTTAAAACTCAGCTTTAACAATTTGTTATGGCTACTACTTTTTTATATTGTTCTTTGGATTTGAATATAAGATCCTTAATTGAATGTGGTACGGTAAGTTTCAGGAGACCCACATTCATGTTAAGGTTTCCCAACTGTTGGTAAAATCTCTTATCAGCTTGTGATCTTTGTTACACTGTTTGGCAAGTTGTTAAGTTACTCATACTGATTAAATTTAAAATGACCAAAATGATCACATTAGCGGCAGGTATTAGGTTATTGAAATGTTGACATTTCTTGTCAGAAGACCGGTGCATATAACAAGCAGTAATCTGATTACTGTTTTACAATATTGCATTGACATATAACCCTGTTTCTGAGATGAGTAGATATTAGATATTTTTATTATTATTTCATGTTTAAGATATTTAGAAAATCACCAGAAGTTAAACCCTTTTTTCTCCTTAACAGACCTCTACCTTCATGCTTGATTATTGTGGACTATAAGAGGCACTTTTTTTTAAATCTGTTTTCACCAAAACACAAATATAAACAAACATAAACTAAACAATATAAAACCTTAGCTGTAATATTTTTAAAGTAGGTTGCCATTTTTATTTCATATGTCAATTTCTTTTTCTCACTTTACCATATATGGACTGTGATGTCATAGGGTGACCTTTGCATGCACTAGTGGAGACAGGAAAGGTGTCAGAATATGAAAACCTGAGTCAAAATGTCACCTTTGGTTTTTTTTTTTCTTTTTATTCAGTTATGACAAAAAAATATATTTTTAATTAAAATGCATATTTGAAGTTAAAATGCATATAACCTGTTGTTTTTTTTGTTGTTGTTGGAAAAATGGATCTGATAAGAAATTAGAAATTTTGGGGTCAACAAATGGATGAGTGGAAAAACATTTAGAAGAACAAAATATGCACAAAACAAACATAGATTTTATTAGTCTGCGGTGATATAATCTGTGGAGAGGAAATGTTTACACATTAACAGAATATCACACCAAAAATGTAAGATTTTGATTTATTTTTGACTGCAATAAGGGAAAACTTCTTGTTTTGGGAATTGGTTATTAATTAAAATATGGTTACCAAATTATTTTGCAATTCTTATTATATATAAGAAATAAGAATTTTTATTTATTTATTACAATTAAAATAAGAATTACAAAATAATTTTTAACCATATTTTAATTAATAACCAGTAATCCCAGGTATGTACTAAAACAGTTTGTTAATATATGTGAAATAAGTTGATGCTTTTATCTCATATTCTAATCACCGTTAGCAGCACTGAACTAGACACTCTTCTAATAAATATACTAAAACAATCTGCTTGTTCTGCCTCTTGTTAGTTTTCTAATAAATCTAAATGTTCTGCAACATTTCTTGTCCTAGACTTTTTAGATACTTAAAATTAGCATACAGGAGGTGCCCTACACCCTTGTGTCTCTTTGTCTTTGGGCTTTAGAAACAACATCTACTAAATTGATGTCATATTTCCAACAATTCTTGTTGCACAAAACTCTATACAAGCTCAAATACATCTAAAAAGATGAATAAATGAGCCCCAACAGTCATAATGACGGTTAAACAGAAATATTTAGGTCATTATGTTAAATGCCAGTCTAAAAAAATGTCTTTATGTTTTCAATGTTTCAGTAGATTTGATTCGTCTGATTCTGATGCTGGATAAGTTCAAAAGTTCCCTCTATCTTGGTCGGATCAGTTAAAGCGTAAAGCCTGTTCCCCAGGTGTCAGTGACACAGAGGAGAAATAATGTGGGATTCTTGAACAACCAGAAAGTCTCCGCCTGTACCTGAACCTTCACACCCCAGCTTAGTCACCCTCACCCCTACCTGGCTGTCTTTAGGTGTGGTTGAAACTATTAATAAGGAACCCTGACTGTCCCATTACAACAAAAGGGAAACCTTTGAGTAAATTGTGAAATACTCATGATTGACCTGTGATAGGATAGCTCAGGGTTTTTGAAGTGTGGTTCTGTTAAAAGGCTATAAGCCCTGATTGTCGCTTGCACTAAAAGAGACCTCTTGGCATCTTCATTTATTTCTCAGCATATTTAAACAACATTGATAATATTCTAATTCACAATTACTGACTAATGTAGGTGTTAACTGTGTTCTATAATCAAATTTTTGATGTGATTTTGATCTATAGACTCAACCTCAACATTCAACTGCAGAGAAAACTATATTTACTTTTATCTTGCTTCTCTTTTAAATTAAAACCCTGATGGTTTCAAAACTACAACCTAAACCTTGATATGCCTCAATACCAGGATGAGGTTTAGCCATGAGAAAGCAGGCTTCTATCTTTATTAATCAAAACCAATCTCAGAAATATCAGATCTTTTATGCATTTGCTATGTCTTATTTTTTAAGCTATGATCTGATTTTCATTGGGTGGTTATTTACATCAAAGACAACAATTGTTTACATGATAAATTAAAATGTTTTGATATGACTGGTGGATAACAGGTTCCAAACAATCCTCTGTAGGAAAGGATATTTATTAATTAAATTATAAATTATTGATTAAAAACACAGTAGTTTTTTTTCTTCTTTTTTCACTAAAGCCAAGATATTAAGTACCTATGAACTTTCACCAGAACCTCGATTCATAAACTGAACGGTCCCTTTAAATGATCAGATAGTTGTGTGGAATAAACATCATCTAATGATGATGGACGAAAAACATTTTTTGAACCCTTCATACTCGAATACAAAGCTGACTTTCAGTTGGCTGTTGGTGACATTTCAGGTTTGTTCCTCAAAAAGCTGTCTGAGCAGATTTAGTAGGTTAACGGTCATCATCATATGACATTTGACCTAACCTTAACACCCCCAACCCCCCTTGAAAAAAAGGAGGTGAAAAACAGCATTAGGAAAAACAATTTAAACAAAAACATATTTTTTAGGTAAAAAAAACTACAAACACTGTTTACAGTTTTCTTAATGCTCAGAGTTTCAGGCCCTTTTAGGTTTAAGCAGACTTATAGGATTCTTAATTAGATGTTCTAAGCCCTCGTGAACCTGGATTTATCACATGCTCCTTTATTCATCTCATTTTGAATCATTACACTGAACATACTAGCATATTTACTGTAATTAGATCCCACTCAATACGCAGCTGGTAGTGTTAATGGCTTATTGATTTAGTCCTGGACCAGCTTGTCTGTGTGAGATAATACTGAATGTGCGCTAAAGCAATTCATTCGCCTGATCTCATAGGGATTATTCATTCAGGAAACTTTGTTCCTTCCTTTTTCCTTTCTTTTTGCTTTGCTTTGAATGAGGGCTATTGTTTGGTTACTTACTGGGGAAAGAATTCAAAGTTTGACACGGGCAGCTGTGGGATGCAGTTGGGAGGAGACGTAGGAGGAGGAGATGTTGGGTCAGTTGTTTGATTAAAATGAAAGATGTGGCCCCTTAATGCTTTCTCTCTCTCTGCTTTTGGTTCTCTCTCCATCTCACTGTGTGAGTCCTGCCTGGGAGAGCGTCTGTATCCATGAGGATCAGCTGGAGGGAATACCAATAAGCTTTGGAGGCTTCTTCCTCTCTGTGGTTCTGTTCTATGCTGAAGGGACGGTTTTGTTCCATCTCCATGAGCATGCCAGCTCCATTCCCCTTTTATGCTCCTGCTGACTGCCCTTTGCTAGAAGCTCTGCTTAATAGATGCCATTTCATGTGTAACACCTTAGGGTCTTGTTAAGTAGATCAGACATCTTCAGGCCACCACACACACCTGTGCCTCTGAATGCTTTCATGACCTGACCTTGTGGTTTCAAGAGAAAACAGCTGTGCGTACTTCGAAGCATAACTTCCTCATCATAGAAGCAATGTGTGAAGCAATAAAACTTGCTTTCTTACCCAAAAGGGGCGGGAAGGTGCCTGTATGTTCTGCTTAACCAAATCAATATATAATCTCCTACAACTCAGTTTTCCAGTAAACATCCTCTGCATACCAGAATTTGGTTGAGAGCTAAACTAATACTCTGTTAGTATCTTATGATTCTGCTGCTTTTGTAGCAAAAGAATGAAAAGCAAAAATGAAATCAACAACTCTATCATTGATCCAGGAGGAGGAGACACTGCAGTGCAAGATAAGTAGCATCTGCAGTCTGGCTTTGACTTAAACATGAATGTAATGTGCTACATTAGATGGAGCTTATATTCCTCTGCATAGAGGTATTACATGGGCAATAATGCTAGGGGGAATATATATTTCTATATGGAAAAGTTTGGAGTAGAGCAGAAATGTTTTAAGGTGAAAGATGTTTCACCTACCTTGACGCTGGAGGCTAAGGAAGTTTTAGTGGTTCCCCTTTTCCCACTGGCGGAAAAAACCTGTTTAAACCTGGGAATAATTGGCTTTTAGTGGCAGCGGGAACAGCTTACTGACTTGTGTCAACCTGGTTCAAAGGACTCTTCAAGAAACCTGGGTTAAAATCGCCTTCAAACAGCTCAGCTCCGATCAGCATACAGTGGGAACAGCAGAGCCAGATCGACCCACTTATTTATGTGATGCTATTGAGCACAATGTATGGACGTCAACACACCACGCCAGTCGCGTCTGATCTAACAAGGCAAAGCATCTCTGTTTACATTGGATAATCATGGCGCAGCACTGGTGAGAGAGAAATGGACGAATAGAAGAGCGAATCAATAAAGCAAACTGTCTATGCCTTGGCTTCCTTACATCTTGCTCTCCTGTTCACTTTCCTGATTTCTTTCGCACTGGTGACATCATCAACAGTAACCCAGTGTAATGGTGTCACCAGACATGAAGCGGGGTGGGCATTGAGTCTACGCAACTTGCCAGCGAGGGTCAGACTCAGCTTTTTTTTCCCCCAGTGCTACAGGAGCCAAATGCTGATTGTTAGTGGCTCGGGCCGTGTTTGGGCTAATTCATTAATTTTAGTAGGAAAGAGGCTTTGAAGTGGTTGGTCCAAGGGACTGACTTAGTGATAGACATATGTTGCAGAACTAAACAAGCTCAGATTCAAATGTAAAATGATGCATTGTCACCTTAAAATAGAACCGATTGAACATAGTTTATAGATGCCTTGAAACTGATGTCACTGACTCGTCAAACGTTTGTCGAAATCCATATTGCGTAACTGCTCTGGTCCCCTGCTTCACAAATGCCATTAATAGGTTGTGCCATCAGGTGCAACTATAAAAAGGTGATCGAAATATTTCTTTTTAACGCTTATTAAAAGAGAATGAATGTGGTCAGAGATGGCTGTCAGAGATCAGAAGGGCTCACAGGACGCCCTCTGTGCAGTGTACATGTCGTATCAGGTGAGTTTCAGAATAAGTCAGGTGAGCTAGCTTAGGCTGTTGCTAACTGGATTTAATGTCTTGTACATTTTTCCCCCAGAAAATTAAGTGGTTAGATTACACTAAT
>JAUZNJ010035587.1:22628-36865 GCA_034780135.1 Jordanella pulchra
GCTTAGGCTGTTGCTAACTGGATTTAATGTCTTGTACATTTTTCCCCCAGAAAATTAAGTGGTTAGATTACACTAATTAGACACAAGGTCTAGGACAAAAGAAGTCAATTGATATTAAGATCTGAAGATTTTGCTACAGACGTTATAGTTGTGTTTAGCTGTTTGCACAAAGATCAACAGAATGTGACTTACCATAGTTTTGCATATAAAATATCTTCAAATTTTTCCGATGCCATACATCTGTGCTTTTAAAGGCTTTCAGACTTACTTCGGTGTTTGACGATGATCAATGTATCAATCGTGAAAGGAAAGATCTGGAAGCCTGTCAGTTGAAAGAAAGGTGTTGGAAAAAAGTCTGCAGATAATTTGTATGGATTCCATCCAATAACACAGAATTTCACTGTGTGTCGTTTAAGCTCACAGGGAATTTAAATGAGAATGATCCGTTCTGGTCAGCGGAGAAGCGCCATAGAACTAAGCTAAGCGTTCGGTTCTCAATATGGCGTCGTAAGATAGATCTAAGGACGTCACACTTCTGAAACACATCTCTACAGTTTATCTGCAAAAAGAAAAGTTGATAGGGCAAGTTACACTTTGATGATTTTGGGTCTTTTTTTGTTTCTGGAAAACTTGTCAAGAAGCTGACGAATGATTTAAGAGAAAAAAATTAGGAATAGTCAATGGAACACAGTTGAGTGTTAATCCATAGCAGCAGGTGGGGGAGGGGCAGTGCTACTTCATGGTCCAAATGACCTGATTAAAGTCTTAACCATCTTTTGTATTACTTTGCAAGATGTTTAAACCACGTGAAGAGACTACATGTAAGTAGCTACTAGTGGTTTTGAAACTGTTATCTAGAAACCAACCTGTTTCTTCCTTGACTCAGACACAAGTTCTGTTCATGTTCAAAAACACCAAATGCTTTGAGCTCTTATTATGCTATAACCTGGTTTTAGTCAGTGACCTTTTAGTCAGGTTCTTTTCTCAAAGAGGCAGACATTTCATACTTGTTTCTTGATCACTGGTCACAGACCATGTGAACAAACCATCCCCCCCTCCTAGCTAACCTTGTAAAGAAAGCCTGCATAAGTGTGAAAGTAGGGCAGCACACCATCAGATTTATGTGGACATTTCCATCAGCGGGAGGCTACTTCATTTAAGCCGAGTCATTCATGCAGAGAGAAAATTCTCTTCCGAGTGACTTTCACTCTTTAGTATCCAGCAGCGGCAATAGAACAGGGTTCATTCGGTTGACATACAGTTTCATAAAATCCCTCACCAGGAAATTGGCTGATGTCATACTTGCTGGTGAGTTGAGGTTTGTGAGTAAAGATGCGGGTTGTGTGATAATCCTGTTGTGAGGATTAGGCCTCATCTTGCCAAAGTCTGTCTTGTTTTGTCTCTCAAAGTGAGCGCCCCTTGCCCTCAGCTGTGCAGTACAAACTCAGAAAGATACCTTGTCCTCCAGGCACAGTGCAAATACAGAGGTTGTATCAAGAGAAACATGATCAACTAACTGCTATCCATGTCTGCTTATTTTTATTCATGCCTAATCAGGCTATTTTTCTTTAGTGTGGGACAGAAAGTTAATGAAGAAGATTTAAACTGCTGTTAATCTTGTTTTAAAAAGGAACAACCAGAGATAGAAGCAGCCTTAGGCTCAGCTTTAGATCCAGTTGTTCAGCAACAGCTTGTTTTCTCTCCTGCTGAGTTGAACAGAGAAATTTGTAAACCAAAAACTCTTGGCAGTAGGTAACCAACCAACCAGACTGGTTAGTGCCTCCTCTTAAAGTATAAAGTCAGGCTTCTCTTTGTTTTGTATGGCGAACAGGTTTGACGAAAGGGCAGCTTATGGTATGTGTGGATGGTTTAGATAAGCTTTACAGCCTGCACTGCGGACAGAGCTGGATAGTGATTGGACACAAGGCCCCTCAGACTGTACGTACGTCAGACCAGCATATCCATATGTATCAAGCTCTGAGGTGGGACGTGACAAAGTGGCCCTTTTTTTGTTTGTTCTGCACATAAAGAGTTCTGTGTTCAAGGAGGTCAGATGGGAGGGTGGGATGAGGACAGAGGCTGAAATGCCCCCCAGGCAGGCTTGAAGAAATGAACATTGTTCACACTGTTCAGCTTTCAAACATAAAGCAGGAACCACTGAGTTTGTATGGTGTAATATGAGTTTGACAACAGTTTCGAGCCATAGGATGAGATTGTCATAAGTATCAAAATCTATTTTGATACTTGATCCTCAGTAAAGCTAACCACTACAATAAAGGTGCTTATCTTTGTAAAATATCCACTTTTGTTTTCCTTCTTTTAGAGTCACTCTGGTATAAAAAGCCAGTATTAGCTGGTTAGTCAGGCTGTCTGCTGCGGTAACTGCTAAGCAACCATGATGCTCGCACCTTGCTAACTGTAGTTCTAACCCTTGACTTCAATTCAGTTTATTTATATTATGCCAATTATGTGGAGAATAGAAGTAGAATGAAGCAGAGTGATGAAAAGTGGTCCCCTTGTTGTCCAGCAGCCTTCGCTTATAGCAGCATAACTATAACTCAGGAGGATCTGAGCCACTCTAACTATAAGCTTTATCAAAAAAAGAGAAAGTTTTAAGCCTAGCCTTAAAAGTAAACAGGATGTCTGCCTTGCCAAATAAAACTGTTAGTTGGTTCCATAGGAGATACTCAAAGTTGCAGTATCAGTATTGTATTATAAATTATAAAGTTGTATCAGGACACTTGTACAAAAAAAGCCTTTGAATAAATTTTGAGTCTAAATCAGCGGGGGGAATGAGTTATGTAGGGTATAACTAAAAAACAAAAAGCCATGATATCAGAGTATGATTACAAAAATGAAGAAAATTAACGTTAACATGGTCCAACCTAATTGTACATGTTATGCAAAATAATTTGACTGTATCCTGTACAATGGCAATAGATTATTGATTATTCTGCTTATAATGATGTCATCTGTGACATTTTTTTAGATTGAGATCAAATGGTCTCCTGGGCTTACTGGTAAGGAGGCTAGAATCAATCACCTGGTCCATACAGTCTTAGAAAGTTAACTTTTTATTTGGTGTTTCAGGGTGCAGTGATTATACTTTAAATTTTCTGCTTTTAAACACAATAAATTAACTAGATTAATAAATATAAAGTTGGTTTCCTCTAAAAAATGTATATTTTAAAAGATTCAGCTTCTCAGATGTATTTCTTTAAATATTAGAATAAATAGATGCTTATTTAATTTTAAAAAATGATGACGTTAATATGTCTGTTGGTTTTCAGGCTTTCAAAAAAACAATTACCCCAACAGAAGTTATGAGCAGTTCTCCTTTAGTTTGATTTCCTCAACAGCCAACTTTCTCTAGTGAACAACATAAATTTGTCGGACTGGTGATGTGCAGCAATGTGTGAGGGAGGTTCAGTGCAGAGCCACTCTGCCTCCAGTCAACCTCTCACTCTGGCATCTTTTCAATATGACGTCAATCCCTGGAAATGGTAGATCCCAAGATTTATGTGGTATTAAAATCTTGTTTTTTTTAATGCTTGCAAAACATAATACTTGTAACCAGCCCATGCCCAGTTTAGGAACCCTCAGTCAGCAACAAGTGGCAGAGGGGCAGCATAAAATGACTTTGCCTCGTATAGCCTGAGAAAACTCAGGACCTTGTATAACTTTTTTTTTCTTCTTCAAAATAACTTCACATTAAAGAATGGTGACACAAGCCTTAATAACTTGGAATATTAGGCCTTCAGTTTACAGTCATGCTAACAACTCAGAAATGACACAGTTTTCATGCCTCAACTTTGTTAGTATGCTAAGGCCAAAAGATAAATACTAATAAAAAAAATCCAGATTTAAACTGAAAACAAGGACAGTTTGACATTTCTTGTTTTACCAGTTCAGAAGTACATTACCTGCAAAATCAATTCCCATTCATGTATCTCAGATAATTTGAAAATGTTGCCAAGTTTACTTAAAACATTTAATGAAAGGACATAACACAAAGTTTAAAAAAGCTTTTGTCTGTGCAAAATTTAAAATATTCATGGTATAATATAGCATTAGGGGGTTCCCAGCCAGTAATTGGAAAATGCATGGATAATTGGATCAGACTGAAGTCTAGCTGTGCGAAGGGAGAGACAGCCTGAGTATCTATTCAGTCTGTGTCAGCACACATCTAGTTATAATTCACCGATTTGGGCGTAAAGCAATTCTTTATTTCCTCATGACAGTCATGTGTTCGTTAAAGTCAGTGTGTGGTGATCCATTCCTTGAATGGGAAGCTTGCAGTATGTGACCAGTCCATGGTGATGTTGCAATGCTAAGCAGGATTGGGGCCTAACTCCTCTTAATTCAGCTTCATCTGTTTATTTGCTTGAATAGCAGCGTTCTATTTGTTGGAGATTAGCACCACTTCGTACCACCCACGGTGCTCATTGTACAACACTTTGCTGAAGTTTTTATCAGCTTACACTTCCTGTCATAACACCGGTGTTGAGCTGTGATCAGCCCGAGTGATGCCACACCAAGCAAAACCGCTGCTGCAGTTTCATCACTCTTCAAGTGACGTTCCCTTCCAGAATACATATTTCAGAAACCAAATTAAAGTTAAACTTTGCTTCGTTTCTGCTGCTTCCTCTTTATCGAGCGTCTTCTGGTTCCCTCCTGTTAGCTAACTTGCTTACTTGTCCCTGACACGACCGTCTTCTGGCTACTTCCTCAAACTGAGCACCAGACGAGCCTTAGTTCTCCTCTGGTCACTTAACTTTTGACTCAGTAACGAAAGAAATAAAAAAAGTGAGTGCACTCCATAGTCCTGCTGTGGGAGAAACGCTGATTAACTATAAAAGGAGGAAGGCAGCGTCTGGAACAGGGATTTTCGGAGCCCTGTGGCTTTGTGTCGCCTTATTACTGACCTACATTACATGCCCATGCTCCACTTCTTTCACACATATTTCATAGCTCCGATCTGCACAGTGTCATCCGTGTTTTACACCATAAACAAATGGGATTACAGCCCAGCTCTTAAAAAAGAGCAGATGTGCCAAATAAGAGCCTTACAGACACACCCAGATGGTCTTGGGGTGTCAACAGGAGATTAACATGCAAACGTTATTTTAAAGGTTAACACTGAAGTTATGCAAGTTAGAGGATGAATCCTGTTTTAAAAAAATGTAATGAACATCAACCTCAAAATCAAAACCTTTTTCAACCTTTAAAGTTGTTCTTAATGCAACTAATGAGAAAGAAAGGACAATTGTTGGTATTGAACTTGGAATTGTAAACCTAAGCAGAAAGATTCTTATGGGGTTTCCATGTACCTCTGCAAAGGAATGCATCATTATTAAAGTTATGCACATACCCCGTGGACTGGTAAGGCATGAAATAGTACTTTCATTTCCTCCTGGATGGGAGGGATACTTTGCTGATGAGACACATTTTGCTTGCAGAACATCTTCTCTGTTAACAGAGCTTCCTTTTTTCTTTTTTGTGCTGCAGGACCGGAGCACAGAAGGTGGATTTTTTAGCCTGCCTTCATCAATGCGTCGGGGTTCCTCTGACAACAACCTGGAGCTGGACCTCACAGATGGGAGTCCTCGGTCTTCCTCCTTCTCGGAGGTTCAGAGAAGTCGCTCCTGTCTGGACAACCTCCAGCAGAAGATCCTGAAAGTGACCGAACAGCTCAAGATTGAGCAGACTGCACGGGACGCAAACGTGGCCGAGTATCTGAAACTGGTGAACAGTGTGGACAAGCAGCAGTTGGGGCGCATCAAGCAGGCATTTGAGAAGAAGAACCACAAATCGTCCCAAAACATCGCACAGATGCAGAAAAAACTGGAGCAGTACCATCGAAAGATGAAGGATAGTGAAGTTCTTCACAGCCCGCCTGCTAGGCCTCCCTCAGTCAAACGCAGCACCATACCCAGGGAGTCACCCAGACAGCTGAGGGACATGACCGGCAGCGGGCGGCACCCGACGATGGACAAGATCAAAACCATCGGACCTGGCGTTTCTCTCTCCCCTCCTTTCTTCTTCAGCAAACCCAGAGAATTCGCCAACCTCATCAGGAACAAGTTTGGAAGTGCAGATAACATCTCTCACCTCAAAACCAATCTGGACACTCCCTCTGCGCTGCCCTCTGACACTGCAGGAAAAGGCCTGAGCAGCAGTACCTCTTTGGTGAGCAAGCCCAAATATACCAGTGATGACGAGTGCTCCTCCATTTCAGCAGACAGCAATGGGAACCCCACGGTGGGGGGAGCCGTCGTGGGACAGTTGCAAAGTCCAGTGCAGGGGCAGCAAGCAGGAGGAGACAGTCAGGGAAGATTGGAGCTGTGCTACGAGGAGGTGAAAGAAATCAAAGAAGCTCAGAGCCAGCTGGAGGAGGACATTGAGGAGATTAAAGATCAGTTCAAGAGAGAGTATAGTATTCTAAGCCAAACACTACAAGAGGAGAGGTACAGGTGAGTCCTTCTCTGCTTCACATCATCCAGCAGAAGATCTTTAATCTTTACAGTTTGTTTGTAAAAAAAAAAAAAGTAAAACATTTTTGGATTCAAGGGAAAACTGTTGTTTTATTTCCAGATTTTAATAATTTTAAGATCATTTAGATCCTTTTTTTGTACATTTACCTTTTTAAATCTGTATATTTTTCTTTTAATCTGTGTTCTTGTTTACTGACTGACAGGTACGAGCATCTGGAGGACCAGCTGAATGACCTAACAGAGCTTCATCAGAACGAGATGGCTAATCTGAAGCAGGAGCTGGCGAGCATCGAGGAGCGGGTGGCCTACCAGGCTCATGAAAGGGCCCGAGACATACAGGTCGTACTACTTACTGACTTGTTTAGCTAGTTTCAACAGTCTTTAAGGGATTCCCAAAGCTTCACTCTCATTCAGTGCAGTCTTGTTCCGATTCTACTTGAATATTTTATTCTTGTATTGCATTGATGTAATCTCATTGCACCGCCAGTGGTACTTAGACTGCCTCCAGTAGTACTCAGAGGAACAGCCAAGGAAGATTTGGTCAAACGCATTGAAACTGAATTTCAACAGTGAAAACAATACCTTGAGCTATTTCTGATACATTCTTCTTACTTCTGAAGTCATAATTTGAATCTTTTGTCATTTTTAACCAGATATTTTAAACTAATGTAGTCATTTTATAGTTAGACTGTCAGCCAGAGGGATTGAAGAAAACCCAGAAGCTTTTTGATTGATCGCATCTCTCCTAATGTGTCCCAGGAAGCCCTGGAGTCATGTCAGACACGCGTGTCAAAGCTGGAGCTCCAGCAGCAGCACCAGCAGCAAACGGTGCAGCTTGAGAGCCCAGACGCTCGGGTCTTACTGGGGAAGAGCATTAACATCATGCTGGCCATCATTACCGTCATCCTGGTGTGTGTCTCCACTGCCGCCAAGTTCACCGCTCCGCTGCTGAAGAGCCGGTATCATATGGTAGCTACGCTGATGGGTGTGTGCTTTTTGACTGTGTTCTGGAAGAACTGGGAGCGTTTACAGTACGCCATAGACAAGCTGTTGATGCCTGATTAACATGACGAGATCTTTTGGAAAATAACTGTTAGTTTTGATAGAAGCGCCAAAGAAGATTGGTTGTACAATCTTCAGAAAAGGCGACCACTGTCATTTTTAGAGGTTCATATTTTTAAAACCAGACTTAAATCAAATTTAGGGTGTTTTGTAATTTTATTTTCAAATGGAATTTGAATGTGTTTACCTCTCTTAAACTTAATTTGTACGTTACAGTAAATTGTCTCTACTTTATCAATGAAATTGTCTTAAAATGTTATTGGCCTGAATTAAGAAAGGTGAGTAAAACAGCATTTTGTCCCATTTTATTGAAGCCATATTATGACCAAACTCAGTCAAGAACAAGATGTTTCTAAGCATCTTTTTCATGGTCTTAAAAAAAAAAGTCATCAGGCACCTTAAAAATATGCTTTCTTCCCTCTTTTTTTTTTTTTTTTTTTTTTCTTTTTACAGCTGGTATGATTAACATCAAGATACCAGAAAATAGCTAAACTCAGACTCAAAAACAAGAAGCTAACCAAAATATCAAACAAGCCTCACAAGCATTCAAAATTAATAGGTTGTTTTTTTAGATACTTTAAAAATACATCCGCTTGCTTGCTTTAAACTAGTGAACTACTGCTAGCAACCAGTAAAACCAACTTAGATTGACATTATTATGGGATGGTTTTGCTAATCACCCTAAATAAGACTACCATACAAAAACACTTCCCATAATATCAAAGTAGCAACAACATCTTCACTTGGAAGAGCTTTTTCCAGTTATTCTAAAATCCACCTTTATGCTTTTTTTCTGTGTAAACATCAGTTCTTGAAGCCAATCAGTGCCAACAAAGTGCGAAGTCAAGTTTTTTATTTTAAAAACTGAAATAATACGTTCTCCAAGATTTACAAATGATCTCATGCTGCAGGACAGCAGTCAGCTGTTTGGCTTAGCAACAAAATGTTAAGCTACGATTCTGATTTGAGCTTCATAAATGAATTACTGTCTATAATCTGCAAACTTACTCTCCTTTTATTTTTAGGCAAAGCCAAACTTGAAGATTCAAACTATTTTCAGTGCATGAGCTAAACAGTCAGACTACTGTCATCTGAAATGTTGAAATATGAGGAAGAGATGATTTACTGTTCAGTTTTTTTTTCTAACAGAGTAGTTGGAAAGATGCATAAATACGTGTTTCCTTGTTTCTAGTTCACAGGTAATCGGCTTAGCTTAGCCTCAGATGCTATGTTTACATTTACTTGCTTTCTAGCTATTGTAGGCTAGTGCTAATAGCCAGCTAGTTGGGTTACATCCACAAATAAAACCGCTTCATCTGAAACCCTCACATGCTTCCCAGAATATACAAAGCAGAAAACCAGAAAGATCTTCCTGCTAAAGATTTAGCTACGTTTGGATGGAGGTGTTATAAACGCCTCGTAATTTTTTCACTTAATGTGTGAGCTTGGCTAACGAACACAGTGTTCAAAAATGCTCAAATATTCGACATAAGGGAGAAGCTTCAAGCTGTCTTGCCATCTTTTTTATTCTCTGTCACCCTCTGCAGTCTCATTTAATACATGTTCTCATTTAACTGTTGCTTTTTAATGTGCAATATATTTGATTTCTAGAAGCACTATTTATAGAATAATTCTTAAAGGAGTGAGTGTTTTACAGTTCTGATTTACAGGAAGGACGGGGGATTTTTGCTGAAGAAAAGTGCAAAGAAGTGTCATTGATGTTGATATGAGAGATCCATAAACATCTACGGCGAACTACTGCTGGAGTCTGATAAAACTAGCTGTCTCATCTCTTAAAGGCCAAAAAAAAAAGAAAAAGAAAAATCAATACTGCTGCTTTATCTTGCTGGTAGCATGGTAACAGCAAACCAACAGTACTCTAGTGCAGCCACAGACGTACACATGCACAGAAGGCACAAAAATCATCTCCTTTCATGTTTTTCTGGTTTTAGAAAAGTCGTAAGGGCTCATCTGGGTTCTTTAGTCTGTTTTCTAATAATGTGACGTAGAAGTGGTGGATTATACTGTGAGATAAGGCTTTGTTTCTTTAAAAAAAGATGGTTCTTATAAAACCTGCCTTAAGTTTCAAAGAAGAACATTACTGTGTTTTTGTGATTAACTACAAGCCAATATTTTTGGAATCACTAATGTAAAATCTCATGTTTATCTCATTAACATTGTCTATAATGAGGATGGCACAAATGTAAATGGACCACTGATGATGTTTATTTGCTGTAAAAGCAAAGTTTTGTCACTTACTTGTTGCACCTTTTTTGTTCTTGCTAATTCACTTTTTTTTGTTCTTGTTTTGTTTTTTGACACATTTGAAGAAATTTTCCATTCTGAGCTGTGATCTCGTTTACATCCTGTTTATCTCTGGGGCACTTTGATCAATTAGTTGTATGTTTATGCATTCTGTGCCTTTGTCTGATCATTCCTGTTAAATTAAACAAACCTTTTTAATCAACATTTTAAAACTGCTCAGCAACTTTGTGTTTGCAGAATTGCATTGTGTGATTTTTGTCATTATTTCTGCATGGAGAGTTTGAAAATCCCATCAGAAAATTAGCTTTTAGGAGTACCTTATTTTTTCATTGTTACAAAGAATGAAGTGGAAAAAAACATGGAAATTTGCAGTTACTTTCAGGAAAGGGTCTATTCATATAATCAAAGAGGACATAAAATCTTTTCTGCATCGATTAAGCTTTTTTTTCCCCGCTTTTTAAGCTTTTATTTCCCTGGGGGATGATTGCAGAGGGAGAATGATATTACCTCAATTACACTGAAGTTGTTTCAGCATGCTCTACAAACACTCCATAGAGCAAACACTGAGGGGATGGTGTAGGGCAATCTCAGGAAGACCCAAACTAATTAGATGGGACATATTTAGTTGGGGTTGGCTGGGTAGATTACAGAGGGTTGGTGAACATAAAAAGGGACAATTTGGGCCTAATATCTATACATCAATGTGTTATTTAAGCATACAAAATTGATTTATTGCATATACAAGAGTTACTGAATAAGTGAGTGGGTTGTCAAATAAAGAGTCAGTGGAGCGAGTTTCTTCTTTCTTTTTTGTTTAATGTGGGAAAGTCTTAAGGTAACAGGTGACAGAAACAGACAGAGAGAAGGTCCAGGTAAAAAATCTTAATATGCACAACATGGAGATGTTCTGCTCAAGGCTCCACAAAATCATTACACTTAGGCAAAGATGAAATGAACTGATAAAATAATAATTGTAATAAGTTTTCTTGACAGCTCCTACAAAGAACAATGAGTGATATTCTGATAATAAATATTGAATATTTTCAGCGCAGGATGACATGTTTTGTGGGTTGTTTTTTTTGTTTTTTTAGTCAAAACAAATTTGTTGGTCTCATATCTATGTGCCTTTTATATTTAAAGGAAATGAGTTATGCAAAGAGAAAGTGAGCACCGAGTCTCTCTAACATGGTTGAAGAAAGTGAATACAAAAACATAGAACAATAAGTTCCTCCGTTTTTATTAGGGGCTCCAACTGTGCTTGCAGTTCACAGGTATGACCAGCAGGGGTCATAAGCGTTTCACTGTTGATCTGATCGAGCTAAAGCACAAACTAAGCAGCTGCAGAATACTGACTCCCATTGTAAGAAAGTGATTCAAGCAGGCTTCTTTTTATATGAGAAATTGGTTTATGTTTGGTTGAGTCGGTGCTTTATAAAAACAAAACAGTCAAACCAAAGAGAAATCCTGCAGGAACCTCATCCCACTGTTGCAGAGCCTATATCTGCATCTTCATTACATGTTGGCAACATTTTCCTTTGCAGCTCATTACTGTTGCATCTCAAAATTTGTGTTTATGGTTATGATGACAGCTTTGATCAAGAAAGCCGTCTGTAGCATGATAAATGTGTAAGGCAGCATGTTGATTTAGCTTCCCAGAAGGCAGATGATTAGGAATGCATTCAGTTTCAATTAAATCCCCTTTAAAAAAGACTGAGTTCAGCATCATCAAACGGCTAGTGTGGTCACTGATGTCACATTTATAGCTCAGATAAATGGGAAATGCACACTTCAGCGGTTTGTTTAATCACTGTGGTGAAGACTTGAAAACCAAAGAGAAACACAGAGTAACTCTGAATGGTCCTATTCTGCTGACCAAAGTCTGAAAATAAAGCTATTCTCTTCTAATAAATAAGTGAATACACTAAAGGACATATCACCTCTGAATTATTGGTTCCAAAAAACAGTAAAGAGATGAGTACATAGCCCCAGATTAGTTTGCTCCAAATCTTCCATTTAGTTGGTAAATAAGCTACATGTTGACTGTTCTCTTCACAGCGCAGATGCATAGCGGATTTTCGTGAATGAGTCATCAGCTGGGAAACTGTAACCTCAATCCAAAGTTCAACTACTGAAGCCTGCAAAGAAACAGCTTTAGAGTGAAAACCAAGCATTCAGACCTTAGCCTTCAAATGTATTTCGTATTATGAAAAGAGAATTTTCAAAGGAGAAAATCTGCCTGCCAAATGCTAAGCAGAGGTTGAAACCATTCAGCCTCTTTTGTGAGAGACTTCAAGGGCTGCAAAGATCAGGCAGTCAAGTAACAATAAGAAAAACAAATGGACATTTATTGATCAGCCCTTGGTTCATTAGAAGTAAGCAGTAAGTAATTACAACTGAACAATTCCTATAATGATAGTACACCAAATATAATAAGGATGACTGATTAGTGTTGGGAACACTAAGCAGCACAGAGGTAGTGGACACCTGAACAATAAACCAGACAGAGATGGTCTCAACAGAAACTGTCTTTTGGGGTGCAGGAGGTGCACTCTCAGGTTTTTTTTGTTTTTAGATTTTGTGGTGGCGTAAACACCTATTTGGTTGTTGCCCGTTGGAACAGCTTATCTACAGTGGAAAGGAAGCAACCAGATAAGCCAATCAAGAAGAAAAGTTGTGTCTTAGAATGTCCCTTCAGTCTAAAGCAGGTGGTTAGATACAGGGGATTGCTGCCAAAAATAACAAGTCCTCAAAAAATGTGTCTCCTTTAAAACGGGTGGTAATTCATACTCTTCAGGGATATTTGTTTGTGTGGGTTTTATGGGGGAAAAGGGAAGGTTATTTGCTTCTGCAAATCATCTAGGAGTCTCTTACGTAAATAGAGGTAAATGACGAAACTCATCTATTGCATGTATTGATGTTATTATTAATGTTTTGCTGAACTATATTTAATTAAAGGTAGACTGTGGTTTTCTGGAAATGTAGGTAAGAAACATTCAAGTCACTGCTTTTTGTAACAACAGCTTTTTGGAATTACACAGTGAGACCAATGGTGCTACAATATAAAATATAAAACCGAATCTAACTACATACATAAACACTAGAAGTGTGTAGGTATAGCAAGAGGAAACAAGCATGTCACATGTCACGGCCAATAGATAAGATGATCCTTCAGAAATTCGAAGCAGAAAGAAGATCTTTACCTTTATTTTAGACAGCAGGGATGTGTAAATATGTGGGGACATTTATTAGCAAGGGCTCCAGGAAAATCTTCAGTGATTAATTTGGAAACTATTCATGTTGTGCTTGGTGATTTTCCTGTTGGTATAGTGTAGATTGACCCTTGAATTTGATCTGTTGTCTTCAGGAAAGATATTCATAATTAAATATTCATTTTATGAGGAAGCACCTCTGTAAGTATTTACTGTTCCTTTTTTGGACCTGTTCAAGTTAATTTGGGAAGGTCTGGACAGCTTGTAGGATACGAGCAAGTATTAAAAAAAAGATCCAATTAAGTGAATTTTATGGGGCTCAAACAGAGGTGAAGATAATTATATTTCAAAAGAACCTGTGATCAGAAGAGGAACCAGAAGCTGCACAATAATCCTGTGAGGAGTGACTCAAACAGAGAGAGCATATCTGCAGGAAAAGTCATCAGAGGTACAATGAACAGGTGAGTTTGACTAGATGTGATCCAGCTGAAAAAACAATAAACTGGTTCATCTGGGAGGAAGTTGACTTTGGAATACTAATAAAACTCTTATAAATATTACAAAGACACTTGGAGGAAAACAACTAAGCTGGACACAAGGAAAACACTCAGATAAACTGAACTACAAGGAAAGACAGTCAACTGATAAAACCTATGAACTTGTCTGTAACTACTGAGAAAAATAACCAGAACCTAAAAATATGCTCTGACACTTCAGTAAATGTGCCTTAAAATCAGTTTAAAAACTCAACTGTAGGAAGTGCAGAGACTTTGAAATATATACTTGCTTTCTGCTCTTTGTCAACATTCTTACAGCTATGGCTATTTTAAAAACACCCAAAGGCAGAGACTCGGTAATCAATTCTTCTACTTATAAAACCTGTTACTGAATCCAACTGACAAACTGTGGCAACGTTCTTTGGATAACTGTCATATTTTACTTGTATATCATTTGAATCAAATTTAATGTAATTATTGTTATCCTGATCTGAAGCAAACATTGTCAGTGTTTGAAGGGTCTGTGTCTTTGTTATTGGTGGTTTTCTCCTAAATAAGCGGAACATTTTAAGCTAAATAAGGAACGGTATAATTTGGTCTTGGGTCTTTATTTTATCAAATGTCATCTCGGACGGTGATGAGTCAGCCTACAGGAGGGAGGTGGACCGGCTGGTGTCCTGGTGCAGCAGCAACAACCTGGAGCTGAACGC
>JAUZNJ010035588.1:0-12193 GCA_034780135.1 Jordanella pulchra
CACCAGACTCCATTTATCTCATCAAGTCAGTCTAGTCTTAGCCTGATGACTTGGGTGGAAAGAAAACCAGCAGCCACTCGGCCCTTTCTGGAACCGGTTTGAGACCCCTGTCTTAAACCATTGACATTTTTTGGTATTTTTAATGTGACAACAAAAACTATGTTTTCTGTCATTAGAATGGTATTAAATACACACACAAGGTAGCACATCATTTGAAACCTGGAGCAGTTTATGCTGCATGCTTTAATCTAACCAGGGGTTTTCAAAGAGCGGGTGTGTACACATTTTGGACATTTTCTTATTTTTTGAACACATTAGATTTTCAACTCACATGTCCTCCCCATTCCGCAGCACTCACAGGCAGCCCAGACCTCACAGCTGCTGTCAGAGCAGTAGACTAGACGTGCACTCCCCTGCATCCAAACTACAAATGAATTGGACATATGTGAAACTTTTGACTCTCATTAGGCATTGTTTTTCTACCTTCCGGCATTATAGCGCATTGCAATACAATCAATTATGCAAATTAGGCAATGACGTCCTTTAGCGACTTTTGGCAACTTTTAGGACAGCCGTTAGCTACTTTTCTTACAGAAGAGTTGGCCACACTGAGTGCTTCTTTAGAGAGGTGGAAGAACTTTGTCCTCACATACAGCTACAGCCATAAGCTAGCTAAATTGGTTGTTTGCTAAATTACTTTTTACAGCTTATTTTTTTTCTCACATCACACCCTCCTAAGGCACCCCCAGGGGACCCTAAGACCCTGATCTAAACCATTCTGTTAGAGTTAATTTTTCTGTACTACATTTTTCCCTCTATTTAAGGGCTGGACAGTAATTCAGTATAATCAATATACTTTTGTTCAGTAACGATGATGTGATTTTCAAACAAATTTCTGGCATTTGTCTTTTGTCCATGACTGACTTTTAGAGTTCAGCAGATTTAAACTGAACAGAAGGAGACTTGACACATTGGCTATGTGAATGCACTAAATTGTTGTTATATCTTAGCATTTTGAAGCTAAGATTTAGCTATAAATGAGTGCCGATGAAAAGGTGACCAAATGTTCCCATTTGCTGGTGACAGTCCTTCATTTTAGGTGACTTTTCCCCTGGCAAAGCTATTCCTTAAACTGTCCCAGGTTTTACCATCTGAAGAATAGGAAAAAAAATGCTGTGTAGAAAACGTGTAGAAAACATATTAGTCATAACAGCTAGCTGCACTGCTGTTAAGATTGCTGTCAGAAGAGAAGTAGATGAGCTGAGAGCTGCACACGACCCTTAAAAAACGGAAACATTAAAGAGCAGAGTGGGAGCTTTTTACCACCAAAAGCGAGGTCTGTCCTGTGTTGTGGTAGCCTATGTAAAATTACTAATTTTGTTTTGTCTGGTCTGATTCTTATCCAAATAAAATTTTAGTTTGCAATAGAAAACATTATGGGGGAAATGTACATTTTTAATGGTGTTTTTAAAAAACAGAACAACATAAGTCAAGACTAGAGCAGAAAGGTAGCTATGGCATGAGTAGAGGAGAATTCTTAACCAGATGATTTTACAAAAACTTATAAAGTACTACCTACATTGTCAGCAAGGGTTCATCCAAAGTTTGATGTTTTGATTGGCGACTTTTAGTTTGTAATTTCAGAGTAAGTTAGACTTTCAGTTCTAGGTGTGTTTGTCTTCACAGTTTGCACAGATGAAACATGCTGATGAAAAAGTAAAAAAAAATCATTGACAGATAAACCATGGAAGGCCTGAGCTTAACTTTAACAGGACACAAAATTTGTATTAAACGGGAGAAAAAAACAACCATAAAACATAAGATACGGTGTATCTTTTTGCAAGACATAAATGTAACATTCAAGGTGGTGTTTGCCAAGAGTAAAAAGTCAGGATTTAAAAGTCTGTAAAACATAACACTGGTCTTTTTTTCCGCCTGAGAGCAATTTGCTTCATCAAAGCTTTGTAAAATGCACACCCCATGTTGATCATGCAGGTGTCCCAATCAACCAACACAGGACTGTGGTGAAAACAGGGATAAGAGCTCTTGTTGGTTTCCCATCTCAAGTGCTTGTTTGAACACATAAGTAGGTCACAGTCTACACCTGCAATAAACCTCAACCTTAATTACAATAGAGCCTACTAGCTACAACAGTTGTCAAATATTAGAATAATTTGTACAATATCTGGAATATCATTCTTAAAAAATATAGGTCTCCATATGATGTATCCTGGTTTCTTTGTTATGGTTATTTAAAGCTGGTCAGTCCTATGTTTTGCCTGGAATATAAAAAAATGTATTGTCTTCTATCTATCTTAAATGAGAAGTCATTTCATTTAGTTTTGAGCTTAATTATTAACCGATTATCCATTCACACTCTGACCGACATGCCTATCTTGTCTCTTTCTTTGTGCTGTTACAATAACAAGGTAACATTGACTATACTACATACAGTATTCTTTTGGCCATCTTTAGCTATTCATCTTTTGACCAAATGTGCCCCAAAAGAGAAATGTTCACTATATCCTATTTTTACTATCTTTGAACCCTAATTATTCATATGTTGGTTCCGAAACATGTCTTCATGTGGCAATTTTTTCACCCTTTTACTCTCATCGATTCAGTTAAGGTTGTACAGATCCAATTATATGGATCAATCAATTGATTTAATAAAAAGGCAATTAATTAAAGATAAGTACATTGATACATATCTTTTATTTAGAAGTTGCCCCTAATTTTTCAATCCCTTTGACATTCCTGTGTTTTGTATTGTGTTTGCGCTGCTCCAGCTCCTTAAACTGTATTAGCATGAAATTTACTCCCCTCTTAGATATAAATCAGCAGTATGGAAATAATTTGGATTTCAGAGAAAGGATGGGTCATACCACATGTAAACAATTCAATTATGAGACTTGACATCTAAAAAGGAAACACGACATTGACCATCATGCTAATATTTGGATTTTTTGGCTCTTTTTCCAAGGGGGAAAATTTCTCAGAAAGTGTACAAAAGAAAGAAACATCTTTAAATATTAACAAAATTTATTCCAGTCATGTTTAAAAAAATTATTGATATGAGCATAAATTGGAGAGGATCATCTATCTTTTAGGCTAGCCTGATCAGTGCTGTGATGAACAGCAGTGGTTGCCATCTTATGTTTTCTCATGCATTTTCCTTACAGCCTACACCCTCTAGAACAGTTATCTGGGGCTCCAGAGTCTAACTGTTGTAGAGAATCAATGCTAGATCCATGCTCCAGACCTCACAGTTTCCAAAACAGATAGCATGGAGTTCCACATCCCTTCTTATATATAACAGAGCACACAGATAACTTATATTAACATCCATTTCTAACACTAGAGTTAGCAATAATTGTCAGACCCTTGCTCAACAGGTTTAACTGTTTGTTTGTTTTTTCACAAAAACTGCACCCAAGCTCCAAACAAGCAGTGAGTATCACATCTGGGGCTGCCAACTCCTCGAAGAATAAAAACAATGAAATATTCTAGGCAAAGCATTGTCTTCCACTATACCAATAGATTAATATTTGTTGCCTTTCCTTGTGTGTGGTACTGATTTTGTAAACATTCGACTTGAACCTGGATTTAATCAAACACATACCTTTGTTTCTCAATACGAGAAGATCCCTTTTTTCAAAGTTAGGCTGGAAACCCTAATTACAGCTGCAGTTTTGTATTTAATTTGCATAGACACATGGCCCCTATACTGCTGCCTTGAGCAACTGTTTACTCTGGAGCTGTACTATGCAATTCATAGAAAACACCAGGTCTGTAAAATCAAGCAAAAGATTAGTAGAAATATGACTTAATGATTGCAAGTAGAGGATTACTGCAGGTGGATGGAAATGATATGTAACTGTGACATGTTATGTACAATATACACAGACTAGCAAAAACAGAGCTATGTTCTGTGGAAAACAAGGGACAATCTAGGGACAGTTTTGAAAGAAACCTATGAATAGAGGTATATAGCTGACAAAATCTGGGTGCTTGTAAACCATAATGGCGCAAAATGCCCATGTCAGAGCAGAGGCAAATCTATCATCGCACATCGGATGCTTCAGACATGCTATAAACTTGGCCACACATAAAGGCCTCAAATAAGTTCGTTTGGCCAAAGTGCAAATAGTGTCATTTTCCATTGGAATTTTTGAAAGAGAGGCAAAAGTTGCTTGGAACATCAGGACACAGGCTAAAACAAGATGTAGGCACATGCTGGGACAGTTTTTTCAACATGTCATAATATTTTTTTTGTGGCAACAAGCTACAGTGTGTGCTTCATTCCAGAACAAAAAGTAAGGAGGGGGAGGCCCAAACGACATTACCAGACTTAATGAGAGGGACATCACTGCAGCTGAAGTCTTTGTTGTGCTTCTAAGACCACTTAAAAATGCGACCATAATTCTTTATAAGGAACGAAGCTCACTGTGTTTGTTGGGGCACCACTTAGAGCAAGATTTTTCTGGTCCTCACTTTTTTGCTTATGATTAGGTTCAAGACTAAGGTGTAAACTGAGTTAAGGTTAGTGTTAGATATGCGCTGCAAATGCTTGGGATTTGTTGGATTTAAACTTGCATACTATCATGTGAATTTATTTAACATTTGTAGACATATTAGCATAATTGGATACTGAATGATTTTGTAGTTTTACTATTGAATGTGTGTCTGAGGAATGAAATGTGATACAATTTAATTTAAAAGTATTTTACCAATCCCAAAGAGAAATTAGATGTTGCTTAATTCCACTGTTTGCCCCTCCTTTTGTTTTTTGTGAGGCTCAAAGAGGATAACTATTTTGCCTTTTCTGTTTTCTGTCCTCCTGAACTCCTATCGTGGTTAAGGTATTAGGTTTTTTTTATGTTTTATTTATTGCTTATGTACAAGCCTGCCCCGCCTGCTATATAGCCTGTGCACTATGTGTCTCCAAACCTGTTTTCCATGTGATTGAGAGATTTTATTTTGTATTTTCCCCTAAAGCGGATGTGTTTTACTTTGTAATCGCTTGTAATTACTTTGTAGTCCCATGAAAATTAAACATGAAAATGCCACTGAAGTGTTAAGTAGTCCAACTAAAATAGATCTGGGGTCTATCTCAGTCGGAGTAACGCAAGCCCCCATGCAGAAAATTGTGTTGGGTGTGTCATCCCCATTAATTCTCAATGAGTGCTAAACACCACAACCTCAAATTACACGATTTTCTGTCAGATCGGGCACACATTTCGATTCAGTGTGTTCAGGGCTTATTAAGAAAGCCGTCTCTTATAAGATGCAAAAAAATAAAAGTTTATTATCTGTAAACCACTGACTGAAAATAAAGATATAACATTTTATCTGTGGTTCAGTATTTGGTCAGAGCCTTTAAACAATGAAAACGTTTTTCTTAAAAGGCTCACAAGTGCTAACCATCAATTGTGGAAAGACACTTTCTTCCTTAACAGTTGGGACTGTCAGAAAACTGGTGTGGAGGAGGTGGTGAGGCAGAGGCAGGAACCAGGACATACGAGAGGTTTAAGCTCAGACAAACTCAGACAATAACTTAGACGATCACAGACACTCAGACGTCTTAGACACTCAGACGGTCACAGAAAAGGACGTGACAACGAACAGAAGACACAGAGGGATTTAAATACACAGGGAGGTAATTAGGGAAACGAGACACACCTGGGGGTAATCAAGGGAGGACAGGATGACACGGAGAGCACAGAGACAACAGGAAGCTCAAAAATGAAACACAAAACTACAGATCATGACAGGGACAACCATTTGGTCTGCTCAAGTGTTGTCACAGTCCATCATGGAACATAAAGAGGCATATTTACCATAACCATCTGACATTATCCAGGGTCCCCAGTATCTTAGGACATATCTTGCCCACCCCTGGTGCTCTGCCATCAGGGTGCTTTTTAACTACCAAAGGAAACTGCAACAGCGCATGACATGGCTTCTCTCAGGTCTTGCAGAGGATATGGTCACCAGATTAAGGAGATCCTCAAAGTGCCCCCTCCACCACCCAGCAATTTGTGGTCTCTGCTTTCCCTCTCTAAGGAATTACAGACATTTTTATGTCAAACATTAGTTGTGTGGAGAAAGTAATCAACACTGTTTTTAGTTACTATTTTAGATATGTTGATTGGAGGGATATAGGGTGAAGAATAACAAGGCATCATATCTGCAGCCACAGCAAAACAAGCATTGTCTTCATTAAAAGACAATTACTTAAGGGCACTTGTTAAAAGTTACAGACAGGTGGTATGAAAATGGCTTCTGGTCATTTCTATCTGAGTCCTTTCATGCTACCACTTCCAAGCTAATCAAGTCTAATTTGGGGTCCTACTTTTAGGAAAAACAGTTTCAGCCCAGTTTACAAATGGGATTTGATTCTGCCTGACAGTCAAACAAATTTCACAGAAAAAGCTCTTTAATGGGTACTAACCACAATTAATTGGCTGTTTGTGTTTAAGAGAGGAAAAGACCTTATAGGTAACACAGGAGGATGTGTTTGTGTTTTTGTGTCCATGTTCCATTTTTAGTGAAGCAATGCTGGAAACCATTACTAACTTTATTTGCAAAATGCTTGTGGGTCTGAGTTTAATTGGAAACCAATTAAAATCACAGCATGAAAACTCTTATAATAGTCAAGAGCTTGTCTGCAAGAATTCAAGTTTATAGAAAATGCCTCATTTCACTAACACTTTCCATTTAGTCTACATTCAGATTTAAGAGAGCCCATTTGACATGAAAGGAATAGGGGACACAACAGCTTGGTAACGTGCAGCTCATAACATCTCAAACTGCTCTTTTTATCTTGAGACCTTTATCAGATAACCTAGCCAGACTGCTAGGTATTTATGAGTATCAGGATCTTAGCTATGATACGTCAGCCCTACAAGAAAAAGTACCTGTGTGCTTGCTACCATCAACACTACAGCTTATTTTGGTTCAGCAAACAGCAGCTCTTTCAAAGGTTGCACTCATTTAAGGGCCCCCAGTTGGCCATTGACCTGCCAGCCTGGCAAGGCGTACACTTATTCCATTCTGAGTTCTTGACTTGCTTTTTCTATCATAGGACAACATAGTCAACAATAAAAACTAGAGTACTACAAGGTAGGGGAAAAATAAAAATATAACAGTTTCTGATCACAGTGGAAGCCTTCAATTCCATTGATATGGATTGTCATCAGTGTTTAAAAATGTTGAACCACTTCTTCATGCAATTCTGCATACTAGATGGAGTGATACGTTATATATTCATCTTAGAATACAACTTCCATCCTGCTTCATCCGTCAGGGTTGCAGTTGGGCCGGTGCCCAACTGACGCCAGTCTGTCGCAGGGCAACACATAGACACACAAGGACGCACAACCACGCACACGCACTCACACCTAGAGACAATTGAGAGATAACAGTCATTTGGACTGTGGGAGGAAGGAGGAGGACCCGGAGAGAACCCACGCATGCACGGGGGGAACATGCTGAATTCCCAGGGATTGAACCCAGAACCTTCTAGCTGCAAGGCAACAGCGTTAACCACTGTTCCACCGTACAGCCCAGAATACAACTTAATGGTCAATTTTCAGGATGTGACTTCAACAGATTGCCAAACAGATGGCCTAAATCCTGTTTTATGACATTAAAAATAACTGATGCCTGGAACAATTACTAAGAAGTAATATTAATTTTTCCATGCCATGGCATTAGCTACATGGTGGGAAACCCCTTTGGAAAGAAACAATCCTACAAAAGATGTATTAAAAAATCACTTTTAGAAAGGCTTTCTTACTTTTACCCTATTCAGTGATTATAGTTGTTTAGCATAATAATGATAATTAAACATTTTTCCAACAATATTGTTCAAGTCAAATATCAGGAATGCAGAAGCGAATCCCTTTTGATGTCACATCTGCAACCAAGGTCATAATTAAAGAATTACATTTTAATTAAATAATTTACATGCTTACTACAGTATATGCTTTTTTATCTGAATCTTATGAGCTATGTTTTTTCAGTGCAGGTTTGCTCTGATGTATCATATTACTAAATTGCCTCTGTATCGGGCATTGAGATGACTTCTTGCGAATTGTCCCAATATAAATAAAAATAATTTATGTGATATTAAACTGAACCTTGACTGTAGTTGCTAGGTAGTTCATGTAATCAGGAAATATTCTGTTTACCTTGTCTACAGCGTAGACACACTAGAATCGATCTTTTGGAGCTCCTGCCATTGAAAATCAAGAGAGTTCTACACATTATCATTGTGGTTGGCAAGGTTAGTATAGTGCTTTTATTGACAATATAGCTTCAAGCCTAAATTATGAGTTGGGTTAATTTCTGACTGCAGTTTTGAATTAGATAATATTTTGATTTGCAATTATATAACATTTTCGTCACCAGTTTAAAGAATTCATGCTGGGCTAATGGCAGTTTTTATAGTAGATAGACGTTTCCTGATGATAAATGTTTCAGTACATTCTGCTATCATGGAAATAGAAAATCATTGCAGAGACCAGACAACCATAACATACGTTATGTGCAAAGTTAGCATTAAATTGTTAGATCTAACTGTTTTAGCTGTATCCATGTTAACAAGTACAGATGTTGACCTCAACTGTTGGTCAGAGTTTTAGGTTGTTTCAGGAGGTTATGGGTTTCCTATGGTCACTACAATTCAGGATGGTTTTGGCAGTGCTGGTAAGTGGATGTGTGGTAGTATGTTTCAGGTACCAAGTAGAGAAGGCTGAACAATAAGAGGCACAACTCAAGTCTCGCTAGTTCCCAAATGTAGATTTTACAGAACTATAATACTATGAACCTTTTAAAGGTGTATTTAAAATCATGTTTATCTTATAGGAAAAGATACTGTGCTTGTTTCTTTTCACAAGTTCTGATGACAGCTATAGATACTTTACCATCTGTATTGGGAATTTACTCAATTACAGTGCCCGTTAACTCCATCATCTCATCATCCTGCTGTTTGAAACTCAAACCTTACATCCTAAATGGGGAGACAGTTCTACACTTCTTTTTATGATGAATGCAATGTTTTATTTATAAAAATGAATATTTAAAAATCTTTCTACGCCTCCAGGCTACATGAAGCATGGTGTAAAGGATTGTATGTGTTGGTGTTTGATGGTGAAGGCCAGAAAAGAACATTTTTCACTTGTAACATGGCCTGAGGAAGATACATTTCAGACTACCCTTACTATTCCAGCATTTTATCACAAAGAGCTTTTTCTGTGGTTAATGTAAAACATATGTTATTCACTTCTAGCCCTATCACACTGGCCTCTATCTCCATATCACTTCATAGCTGTATTCCACAACTTCAGAAGTTCCCACTGTATTTTTAAAGGCATACAATTACCATGCGAGAGTAACTCCTGGGACTAGCAAACAACAGGGTTACTACATTAAACTGTATAGGGAGAATGGGTGTAGCAGTTAGTTTGTAGGTTCAGATGGCTTGCATCCGTGTTTCTGAGGCAACATGTGAAAATGAGGTCTGGTGCCAGATTGAGGAGAGAGGATGTTTGCCTTTGAAGCGAAGCAGCATAGCTGTCAGAATCAGTCATGGATGGGATGTTCCTATCCACAGCCTATTAGAGAGCTGTTTATCAATGCAGCTGCCAATCAGACCAGCGCTTGGTTTGCCTGTTCTTATCTGGCCTCTATAACTCCTACATATAGGGCAAGTTCTGTTCATTATGTGTGGCTTGCACTGCCAGATCCCGCTTCTAATGCAATCCTGGAAAAGCAGTGGGGAAGCTGTGAATGCCATACAACTGCAGTGTTCTTGTCTGAGCAGATGGCTGCAAGTGTAAGTGTTAGCAGGAGAAGGGAGTTTGACAGTATACTAAGTTCCACCAGAAATATACTAGAAATGTTCATCCTAGTAGTGTACTAACTTGTAATTTTTACTTCTCATTTGATGTCCCAACTGGCTTAACTGCTTCCCAAAAGAAAATACAGTTGTATTTTTCACTGAAAAGAAGCCAGGGTCTTAATATAACAGGTAAAAGTATAAGTGTGAGGATTTTTTGTTTCTCTAAAGGTTCTGCAGTTCTAATAACTACTTTAGAAAATTACACTATTTACAATAGTAATGTTTAAATATCGGAATCAGTAATAGATGCCATTCTACATGGCAAGTTCATACAGCAAGGAAAAAGAAATTTCATGACCTACAGTACACACCATTTGGATCATTCCTGTGCCTTGGACAGGGTGACCAGATATCCTGCTGTTCCACAAACCGAAACAATGTTCTGCATTTGAATGGGTCAAGTTACAAATAAAAATAAAAATAAATCATGCACAGTCTCTTTCCCTAAATGTGAGGAAAGCAAAGCAGCAGACACAAAGCTGTGCCAGTACCCCACTTTATGACCAAACCTGAACATGACGCTCTTATTCAGTGTCCTGCGTGTTCATTTACAGAAATGGCATTGAAGACGAACAAGAGAAACTTTGTCCATGGATCCAGGTTCTGCTGACTGACTGCTGTGCAGCAGAAAATTAAGGACCAGTTAAAAGCCAAGCATTGGAGAATAAATACTAAGAGCTGTAAATGATGTGGTCACTCTGTTAAAGAACTGAAAATCTAATAAGAAAAATATTTAAAAAGAAAAATCATTTGATCTGAAAATTTAATAAAAACTACTGATGGGGGCAAGAGGTGCAACGTATGATGCGGATACTTATTACACATTCTTTTTTAACTGACACAACACAACGTTCTGCTAAATCTCCTTTTAATACACACACATCCCAAGACCACGTCTGTCATCCCTTCATTTACTCTCCATCTCTTTCATGCATAAACATATATAACATTTTGATGACTGTTGAAGATTAATTTCTTTTTATTTGTTTTCTGTTACTGTTCACATGTGTGTGGTAAAAATCAGTTTGTATGGACATTCCTATGTTGACATGACAATACTCTAATTTGACAAATTCAGACAGACCCAAACCCAAATATTCCAAATTTAGTGTAATATCAAAGTCAAGGAGCTGCAATGGAGTGAAATGAATACAAGTTTCACAGTTTTTGCCGTTGCTGAACTTTCCATTTGCTGTTCCAGATGCTATTTCATTAGTAGCTTGATCTTTGACAACAAAATGTAACAACAGATGATACCAGTGTCCCCTGGATACAGATATGCCAGGTGCAGGTGTTATGATAGTTCTGTAATCAGCAAACAAAAATCAAATGTAGTCATTTGGTGAAAAATAGGTTTGGATAACAGCTGACTGACTGCGCAAGACTCCAACGTCAAGTCCGTAGCACTCGTAAAATTTGTCCATACCTGAGAGAATATTAAAAATCAGAGAAAAATGGTCAGCGTAATATCTTCTCCTAAATCACTTGTAAAGGCAATTTTAAAAAACAAATTTGTGCATATGAACAGTTCTTGCATGAGGCCCAGTTCACTTACATCATATAAAAACCAAATGGTTAGGATTAACAATGCACTGATCAAAATTGTTTGACTTCTGCTCTGATTACGATACTTATCTTCAGATCCCGATAGTTTTCCAATACTAGAGTTCTTTCTGCATTATGGTTGTTATTATTGATTCTTTGAAAGATTGTCATAAACTCCTCTTTATGAGCAAGCATATGTACAAAATTCCCCATGTATATATATCAAAAGTTAGCTTAAGATTACTATGTTGACACAAGGAACTAATAAAATCAGTAAATTGTGTTAAAAAGACTTCCATCCTGAAAACAAATATGTAACTTTACTTTCACACCAAACATGATTCCAGCTCATTTTTGCCTCGTTAATACTGTATGCCAATGTTTGCTAGACATTTTGCCAATAATTTGTGTCATGAAATAGGTGGAACATCCACCTGCTGCTTATTGGTTCGAACTCAACCTGGATTTAACTGAACAAGTCAAGGGCTTTATTTGTTATGAAAAGCTGAAAAAACAGTGCCAGTGTCAGCTTCCCTGGGTCCAACAGATCCTCCAGAGATGCTCACATTTCATAGTGAAATGAATTACAAGAACTAACTTTGTTTTTTTTTTAAATAAACATCAGTTCAAAAGCTAAAAAACTAATTTTTGTTGGGATCCGGGCTTCTGTGCTTTCCACCTTCCTCCAGCAGAGCGCGCCGTGGGTCTCCTGGGCTGGAGCCCTCAGCACACCTGAGGATC
>JAUZNJ010035589.1:0-12192 GCA_034780135.1 Jordanella pulchra
TATATACATATATATATGAGCAATATAGACAGCTCATATGTGCTATTGCATTTTCAAAATATTTGTCTTCTTCTTTACAAATATTTTCACTACTTATTAAAGAACTCTTGCTTTTATGACCATCTGCAAACCCAATCGAATGCCAAAGCTTGTGGCAAGATTCTAGAGAAACCCCTTAACGGAGAAAGGGCTCCAGTTTATTAACATTCTTGACAGTTTTATGCCTCAAATCACAACTGAAATTTTCTGTAAAGTTCAGTCAGGGAACTATAATGGTCATTCTATTATCTTGCAGCCCTTCAGTAGCCCTTCAGAAGTTAGTATGTGCTTAGTGAAGACTCAAATCTCATTGATTGCTGCCACCAAGTCTGCTGCAGGTCCGTTGCAGTAGGTTGTCAGGTTTTCACCACTCAAAATTTAGCAAATATCATACATGAACCTTTTGGTCGGTTCTGTTGATTTGGTTGAATTTCTGGAATGCAAAGAAAGAGTAAAATGAAACAACACTTCAGGATTTCAAGGTCTGCTATCTCAAGTATAACTGAAGTAAAAAATAACACCAGACTGTGTAGAGGTACACTCTAAAAAAGAGCTCTGCTAAGACAGTGAATTAATTATGAGTAGAATTTTAGTGTTTTATGTGGATCTTCAGTATCTTTTAGCACCAACTATTCAAAACTTGTGATTAAAGTATCCCAGTGATTTGAACAGCTGACAGGGGCACCAGGTGTTGCCTTAAATGGGAGGGTGGGGTAACCAAATCTCATAACCTTCCTTCCTCTAGTGTCTCTCACACATTCTTCTGTTAAACTAATCATGGGGTATTTTTTCATTTATCAATTTTTCATTTTTCATTTTAAACACCCAGATTTAAATTGCTTTGGGTGTTGACTGTTTTCTAGGTATAGCTGTTTTGTGAATATTTTCTTAATCTTAATTGTAATCACAAATTTTTAACTTATCGAAGTAAGCTACAAGGTTACCTCCACTTAACCAGGTGGTGCTGCAGTATTTTTTGCCCACATTCGTTCCAACCTTTAATCGTGCTGTTTACTCACAAGTTCCCAGGTTTTGGTAAAGAAACCATTTAACACACTTGTCCAGGGTCAAAAGGCTAACCACTCTTCAATCTTGCTTTGCCTCTTTTTTATAGTCAACTTGAATCTGATGAATGTAATGTTAAGAAGAAGCCATTTCTCAGTTCTATCACTGAGCTGCTATAATCTGGCACTGAACACCATTTCACGTAACTTTAACCTACTAGTCTTATTGATGCAGAATAGTTTCGTCTCGACACTGGCATCATAACCAGAAATAAATATTTATATTTTTTGCACGCATCACCATTTATAAAACAACTGCGTGTTATACATTTTTTTCCTGTAATATTAATACTTTTATTCTGCACCAGTCTAACTTTATTGGATGTATTATTTACAAAACAAAAATAAAAGTTTTAATGGAAAGGTTGCTGCCATGACCTTAAAAGTTCAGTTAAACTGAATAAAAAAATGTACATTAGAAAAACAAATGCAGTTCTACTACAGTACTATGTGTTCATTGCTTAGTCCTTCTTGCCCACGTATCTCCTTCCTTATTTTTTCAGCACTGCCTGCAGACACACATGCCCTAGTTCTGTGCAAGTCTACTCCTTGTTCCAGAATCAGTCACTCTGAATGACACAGGGCAGAGGGAAGAAAGAAATGCTTGGCAGTTGCCTTGCAGTGCTGCATTTTGACAGAATCAGTTAGGAGATTTAGTCCATATCACCAGTACTGCTGATAGGATTTGGGGTTGCAGACTATCTTCTCAATGTTGTACAATGTTTTCATATCACTTTTTGAATTTAAAAAATGTAGCATTTATTATCTAGATCATATTTTTGTTTCTTGGGTTTGTTCAATTTTTGATTTAAATCTCTTTGACACAAATGTTTGAAAAACGGTGTAATAAGCCAGGACATTATTTATGGTTATCTCTTTGTGTCTTATTTTTTTCTGAACAAAGTGATCACTGCTATTTAATAAATTAACTTGTCAGTAAATTGTATAAGAAAGAGCTAGAATCACAGATGTATTATTTTTACTTTAAATTATTTATATGATAAATGATTTAGTTTCTAAAGAATATAAGAAAGACAGAATATCATTTTACAGCAGATAGATGCACTGTTTTTCATAAGGCCATTGGTGGGTTAATCACATTTATCGTTCAATTTGATAAAGTAACGAAATAGTTTCAATCAAACAATTGTTTTTTTTAAATATTGTAATACTAAGTATTCAGTTTAAAGAGACCCCTGAAGAGAACTCAGTTATCACTAATTTGATATTTTACTTACCTTAAATAAATGCTGTGAACTGTTTGCTTGATAACTCAGCATATTTTAGTGTATTCCATGTTTAAAAATTAAGTATTGGAAAATGTTGGGGACTTGAGTAGATCAATGTGACCTACAGTAAATGATTGACGATTTGACATTTATCCAGACCACACCGTGAGAAAGGCTGCTGTCACAGTTAATGGGATCTATTCAATTTTGTGGAATGTTTGTGAGATAAACATGACCTGCTGGTTACTTGGCGTATTAAACATCACCTCTTCACCCAGATTGAAAATTAAGATTAAGAATTCTGGTGTCCTGGATTGTTAAATTTCTCAAGTTGCTAATAATTAATTTAATGTTTAAAATTACAAGAATTTGTTATTAATGCAGTAAGTAATTAAAATAATTTAAATTAACTTCACAATAACTTGTTAAAAAAGTATTTAGTACACCAAACCAGTATCTTAAATAAACAAAACATATGATTAATGATTATACTTACGTTTTTCAAGGCAATTGGTTTCAAGGATTTTTTTTAAATTCACCTTTTAATATTTTAAGCCCAATTCCACGAAAAATGTAATTACAGTACTGACTGTTTTTCACATTTAGTTATATTAGAACCTTATTCCAAATAGTATAACATGAATTGTCTTTCTTCGAAATTCCATAAATTAATAGTAGAAAAGTAAGAAATGACATTTTAAAAGTTTTGAGATCTTTCTACAGCTGGAGTCCACCTGTGGTAAATTTAGCCAGTTTTTACATTATCCGGTACACAGGTTTCTATCTAAAATTCTACATTTGACATTGCATGTTGGAGTACAACCAGCAAGCGTGAAGTCAAATTAAATCTCTATAGCACTCCAATACTGGCTTGTCTTGATAACACAAATCAAAGAAAGGATACAGAAAAACATCTAGAAAGGTATAAATCATAGGGACCTCGATCATAAATCATAGGGACCTCCATCCGTCCGTCCCTCATCTTCTCCCGGATATGCATCTAAGTTACACCGGGGCTGGTGCCTATCACCCGCAGTCTATGGGCAAAAGCTGGGGTACACCCTGAACAGGTTACCAGTCTGTCCCAGGGCGAACATTAAGCCTTTTTCTTTTGCAGAAATTTATCACCGGCCATGGCAGTGAAAGTGTCAGCATCATTCCACCAGGTGACACATTACTGTACAACTTCCATGACCAGGAATACAACCCAGGCCCCTTTGGTGAGAGCACTGATTAGTGAGTGCTAGACAATCAGGGGCCTACATTATTTGTAAATGGAAGAATTTAAGAAAAACCAAGGTCAACATTCAAACATATCCTATGACTAAACAGTGCTTTCAGGGAAGTCATTTTAGAATTTCCCGAATTCTAAGATTTTTCTTCAAATTTAACTCCTTAATATAAAAGTTTTTCTAAAAACACCTCAGCAAACTCCTTAAGTGATGTTTAGAGTAGTGAATAAGTCTTTCTAATGAGACTAAGAGTGTCTTCAGCAGTAAAGATTCTTGGAACAGAGACCTCCTTGGTAATCCACAACCTAAATAATGTAATTGTGAAGAGACAAACTTCTTTAACAATCATACTGTTGTTAATATGAAGACGAGAAAATGTGATCAGAAGTTGTTTTTCTAGTGGCGCAATTTTGAGTATTGAATATTGGATAATATGATAATATGGATGGATTTCAATTAGAAAAATGCTCTCAGAGAAAAACATTTTGAAAGATCTTCCTGGGAAAGGTTGCTAAATTAACACACTCTATGCCAACATAGAATAAAGAAGTAAAATAGTTGAGAAATGCTGTACTGTACATGATGATGTCAGTATCCATAACCCAAGTGGTCATCTAGACATTAGCTTGTGCATCTCTCCCCTAGCTTTTGATTGAAGTACATATTGCTTCTCACTTTCCAGACTGGTGAGGAAAAGCATAAAGACGGATGTATTTACCGTTTACCGTTTAACACTCCTCTGTTCTTCTCTCAGAGCTTGAGATACAGGGGTATGCAAGCATGACCAGAAAAAAGCCCCTTCTTCTTAAAAGGCACATGGCAGCTCTTCTAGAGTTTGCCAAAACGGATCTGAGGAGCCTCAGACCATGAGAAACAAAATATCACATGGATAAAAAATCAGAGAACTTTTAGTGTCAATTCCAGGTCTCAGATTTTGGGGGAAACCAAGCAAAGCTTATTACCAGGCAATTAGTATCCCTACAGTGAATCATGGTTTTTTGCAGCATCTTGATATGGTGATATTCTTTGGGCAGCAGGAACTACTCAAGATAGGGGGAAAGATGAATACAGCAAAATACAGAGACGTCGTTGATATAAATTTAATCTTAAGCCCTTTTTGACTTCAGATTGGGTGAACAGTGTGCTTCTCAGGGGGATAACAAGCCAAAAGCCACAGCCAAGATCTCAAATGACTGGCTTCCAAACAACTCTGTGAATGTCCTGGAATGGACAAGCAAAAGTCGAGACTTTAAATCAATTGAACATCTCTGGAGAGACCAGAAAATGGCTGTGCACAGGCCCCTCCAGTCTTATCTGATGGAGCTCAAGATGTACAGTATTACAAAGATAAATGAAGGAAACTGCCGAAAGATTGCTAAGATTGCTCTATTTTGCTAAGTTCCCCAACACAAGCTTCTGCCTTTTTCAGATTAGTTCTAAAAAGTCACTGCAAGTAACAACTGAAACTCAATTGAGATCTTCCTCGATTTGTCCTACTTGGCAGCTCTTTTTACAGCGTTCTTTTTTTTTTTATCTAAAGCATCTACTTTCTCTTCTCATATCATGATCAAATCATCTTAACTTTCAGCTGACCTTATTTTCAAACAGCCTAACATTACCGTTCTTCTGATCTGCTCATTTTTTATCCCATTTGTCCTGGTCTCTCCCCCCAAAAAACTTTGGATCCTTAAACCTGCCACCTCCAACTTACCTTCTGGATTTTTAACATTTTTTGTATTGACACCATCTCCACTATATATATGTGTCACTACTGTGTTTCCCTGTCTATTTTGGAGCTGTCCCTCTGCCCCAACTCTTTCCTGACACCCCTGTTAATCCTCTCTGCCCAGCCTGTACTTACCATCTTCTTCACCTATATTGTACTCAGTCGACTGTTTTTGATGGTTAACCACGAGTATTTAATATCAGCTGCTTTTAATTTTTTCTGCCTCTTTTCATAACAGGTGCATGAGGCACAGTTCATCCTCTTCTTCCCGACAACAGTATAGTTTCTTTCGGCACCATCTTAGCCAACATTACTGGAGGAGATTATAAATGTTCTTGTAATTTTGCTGTCATATTGGTAATCCAATATTTTGCATAAATGGGCCAAGACATACTCCAGTTGGTATTCTAAGAGTTGTTATTTCCATTATTGTAGCTAAGAAAGACATGTAACTTTTATTTAAAACAGCAGATGGCAATTTGCATAAAAAATGTAAAATAAGGAAAACAAATCTATGAATTCATATGTTTAGTTATTTTAATTTCTGGATGATGAATAAGTGTGGTGAAAAGTCAGACACTTAGACTGAAAAAAAAAATATTAGAAAAAAAAAAGCCAAGGGCTTTGTCATTTCTACTAGGAGGATAAGTCCATCAAGACAGATTCTAAATAGAATGTAAGTGGAATCCGAACTGGACCTTTCAAAGAAGCTCTAAAGGAAGAATGTGAAATAAAGAAAAAATAGAGAGAAAACATAAGAGGTGGCAAAAAAAGGCCTCAAGGGAGAAGAACACATCAGCCTCAAATGTCAGTTGCCATTGTGTAAAAGAGCAAGAGAAAGAGAAGGTAGAGGGAGGGGTGCACGGAAGGGGTTGAGAACTGAAATAAAATGACTGTTAAACAGACAGACAATTAAAGTGAAAAGACTGGTGAGAAACTTAATGGTGTATGGAATAAAAAGACCAAACTGAAACAATGAAAAGTAAATTGGCGAATAGGGAAAAATAACAAAGAAAAGAGTTTAATTGAAAAAAGGTCAGCAAGGGACTGAATAGCACCATGAAATGTCAGACAGAAAGGAAGGAGCAGAAAAAAACCCTTTAATAAACATATTAAACAAAAAATCATTCCATTCACAAGCTTCTCTAAGAGGAGGGAGAGAAAAGGAAGAGGAAAAGGGCAGGGTCATGAATTAAATGTTATAGAAGTAAAATGTTGTGGACAATATTATTCTTCAGACCTTCACAGACTAGCCAACCATCCTAAATGTTTTGCATAAAGCGACCACACTCACCAATTATCCGCAAATCTTAGGTACACTCAACAAAAATATAAACGCAACACTTTTGTTTTTGCTCCCATTTTCCATGAGATGGACTCAAAGATCTAAAATTCATTCCAGATAAACAATATTACAATTTCTTTCACATCTTTGATCTTTGAGTCCATCTCATGGAAAATGGGAGCAAAAACAAAAGTGCTGCATCTATATTTTTGTTGAGTGTAGATACCGTGCAGCTCATAGACAGCAATGGCTTTGACTAAAAATTTGAATCAAACAGAGACCTGCAGATTAATGATATGATTAACATTACTTTAACGAGAGTAAAACAAAGGTTGATTGCATGCAGAAAATTCCCATTTGCATAGTCAATGTACAATGCCGACATCAAGAAGGACATTATGATGACAGTTATTGCGAGGAAATATACAAGAATTTGCCTTGTGAGCAGAATTTGAAATAAAAGACTTATCTACTACCACTTTTCTACTAGCCTGCCATTCATGCATTGATGGAGACCATTCATGTTCCACCTCTTAAGTAATTTTTAGTCTGGATCTCAATTGCCTTCTGGGTTTTTCATGCAGTGTTTCCTATCTTGTTAATCCATAAGGCTGAAAATAGTTGTAGAAGAAAATCTGTTATCAATATACGTATAATGTATAACTAAATTGTAATTTAATTATGTACAAAAAATGTATAGACGTTTGTTCTTAAATCATAATTTTTTAAAAATAATTTACCTTATTATTTCACTGCTTTGAACTAATACAGGTCGTAGAAGGCATTTTGCATTGAAAAATCGTTGTCATTGCAGTTGCAGATTTTGACATTGAAAAAAACAAACTGGAACTTAGGGACTTGCTCAGGGACCCAGGGTGGCAGAGTGTGGACATTGTACTTTGAACCATCTTACCACTATGCTACCACTCCCAAATGTTGAGCATTCATGCAAATCATATTATTTTGTACCTTCCTTATGTCTCCTGTTGCTTTCCTTTTCACTCAGTCCCAAGGGCATCTAACAAGCACTGAAAGACACATGTAGTCTATGCTGCTAAAGTGTTTGGCTGCCATGTCATTTGTGTTGTGTATTCTCCAGAACACATGCATTCAAATTTAAAGACAAGTGTGTCGCACAAATGCTTTTCACACAACTGTCACTTTGTCTTTGGTGAGAAAGACACACACACACACACACACACACACCCCTACACACACACACACACACACACACAGAAAGAGCTTGTGAAAATGGATTGAGGAATTAAATATTTGAAAAAAAAACAAAGAACAGTGAAGACCAGATCCTTATTGTAAGTGGTCAACATACATCAAACAACAAGGTCATTTTTCACAAAATTGGTGAAAACTTTGTTTCATCATAATAACACTTTGTGATGAAATCTATTAAGACTAGTTTTAAGGTGAAAGTAAGGGTTATACTTAAATGATTTAAGTTTTAATGTTATGTTGTCTTGAATAAGGCTACAGTATGAAGTCGAGCTGTGAGTGGAGGAGTATACAACAAGCAAGGATGACGATAGCTTGCTTTACCTGCTGTTTTCTGTTTAAATGGAGGACCATCTATACTGCCCTGTGAAAGGAAAGGAAAAAGTAACCAAAAAGAAAAAAAAAAATAACCAGAGGTTACATCAGCATAGCTTTTAGCAGGGTAGAACATTTTTACAGAGGTTGCAGGCTATATGCTGGATAGGTATGGTTATTTAATATAACAGTTAATTCTACTCTGTAGCTTTATTAGAAACAGGAGATTGTAGTCCTCCCTGCAGGGATGCTTAATTTTTTTGTTAGCCTAGACTGGAATGGCTCCTTTGCAACAGTTGTAAGTTGCTCTTATTCTCTACAGTAGTCATACCAGCAGGTGATCCCAACTATCTATACAAGAAGTATCTTAGTACCAGATTCATTCAAGTTAAAATTGGTTAAAGTGCTTCTGGTTTGCTGATGAAAAATGATCACTGAAAAATCAAATCAAATTTAACAACACTATTTAGACCTTTGTCAGTCATCTGTAAAAACCCATATCTTTGAAAAGAAAGACAAAGAAGAACAAGAAAGAAATACTATGTTTTATGTTCTGTTTGAATGACAGTTGCATTGTGTTAGTGAAGGAACCCCATGGAATTCATGAAAGATGACAAAAACATGTCTTTAAATCAAGATAGTTTTTTTTGCAATTGTAGTTTGATGATAAATGTTGTCTTTGGTCTTTTGGGTATTTGAATAACTGACAGAAGAAATTTGTTTTTTAATTGAATTACTCTGAGGTTGTTACCTTTATTTGTATGTAATGATTAATCCTTAAGCCGAGTATCATGCCTTACATGGATTTTATTCCTCTGGGAATCTTATGTACACCAATACATATACATTAGCCTCTGGTGTATTTATAGGATTGTCAGTGAGTTTTCTCTACACTAGAAGCATACAAGAAGTGTCTCATTAGTACAAAGGACTTGACTCAGCAAAGTAAAGGGATGTTTTGACATCCACCTTCAGGTGCATAATTATACCTAATATGATTAAAATCTGACTAGATCCTTTCTGTTTTACTAAAACAAATAATCCCAACCTACAGAAAACCATTAATATAAAAATATGGTCTTTTCAACTGCAATCCCACTTTACGTAGTAAAATCTGTCTCCTTGGATTATTTGTTTGTATCTTCATATTGTGTATGATAAAAGCTGAAATCATTGGATGGAAATTACCTTTATATAGTGCTAAGACATACAGTAGGTGTAAAAATGATTATCATTCATTGCCAATATGAATGCATTTGAAGCATTGTTCAGCCATGGCTTTAGGCACCTTTTCTTTGTACTTTCTGTATCTGGTTGACTTTGAAGATTTCATGCCAGCTGGATTAGATTTTCAATTTGTGAATGCCCCATCTATGAATTAGTTTCAGATCTACTGGGTACAAGTGGGTGGTTTGTGTGTGTGTGTGTTATGTGAATGGGTGTGTGTGTTTGTGTGTGTTTGGCCATGTTTTGTAACCCTGTTCGGACAAACATAAACCAAGCTCTCAGAATTGTAATATTCTAATGTTATTCTTCAGTCACTTACAAACATCACAGTACATTCAAATATCATGGGCTGTCCACAAGCCAAGAGAAATGGAGCGGTAGAACAATACAAGGATCGGTGTGGCTGCTGCTAAAATCCGGATGCTACAACAGTCTCTTGTGGTAAAGAGTGAGCTTAGACAAAAGGCAAAACGCTTGATTCACTGTATGGTTTAAGTTTCTTCCCTCAACTATGGTCTTGAAATTTGGATGTAACCAAAAGAACAGGATCCTGGATCTTGAAAAGCTCATGTTACAAACATCTAATGTGCTGCTGAATCGGGTCTGTGATTGGATGGTCATAGTGCTGAAATCCTGAGCACTACCATCTTTAGAACTGGTGGGTAACAAGTATTTGTCTCTCTGGTGCTTTTTGGATTTTTGAGATGTCTTAAATGGTCCAGGAGTTACGTTTTTGGAGAGCATGTAGGTCTAAGGTGTCAGGTGGTCATAATAGGTAATTTACTGCTACAAGATGGCCATTTCTTCTTCTGATTGGGTCACGTTATGAAGTAGGGTTCCTAATAATAGATGCATTAATTTACACAAATATTTGAATTATCTTATCTCCTTAATGAAACCGCACAAACATATCATCCTCGTTTTGTAACCAAATAGCTTTTCTATAATCATCATTATAATGTCATGAAAAGGGTACGCCACAAAACAGTTTTTGTTACTGTTGACTGAAAATAACCCACGGTACATATCCACGCATCCTAAACACAAAGTATACTTTTATTGTTAGGTGAGCATTATGAAGTGTTATTAGCATAAACTAGCCACCAAAGACAAAGTTTCTACATAGAAAGAAAGCCCATAGGCTGTCTTTCTAAAATACTGGGTGAGGTGCATATAGCTATTTATATAAAAATTCAGCAGATTTTTTGTCAAAATCCAGGTGCATATATGATAGCTGAGCCTCAGGACAGGACAGGTTAGAAAGATGCTGGGAGAATGCAATGGTAAAACCACAAAAGAGCAGTTGAGCATTTTTTCCAAAATCAAGCAAAATTAAGGTGATCTTTTAGATAATTGAGATTTTTGGTTTCTTTGAATTCTCAAGGAAAGGATTCTGTTTACAAGAACCTTATTGATAATTATTCCTGCCAATATTTGAGCCAAAATGCAATGTACACATCAATTATTACAGGTGTCTACTCATATATTGAAACTAAAGAATATGTAACTCGTCAAGCTTTCTGAGATCATGTGTAGCATTATTTCTTGGCAGTTGTTTTTACCCTCACACAAAACAAAATAAAATCAAAAAAGTAAATATGCCTTTTTTCAAAAAGACATTTGTTTGTTCTCTTCAGTATTCTCTTTTTCATCTCATACAACCCATTTGTTGCTTTATCACTTTAATTACCAATGCTCAAATAAAAGCAATCACTCCCCTGAAGCTCTATTTTAGTTGGGTTTGAAAGTGATCTTTAAGACTGTTTCTGTTGGCATTCAGTATGACGTTCATAACTATGCAGTCTCAGTTGAAGTGTCTCTTGCCATAACTATTTTGTGCTTATCTTACTTTAATGTACTCCATGCTCTGGTTAAGGGTTACTTTTTTCTTTGTGTCCTGTTTAGAGCTAGATGGTAGTCCAATCCTCTATTTTTCAATACCAGCCATGGGTGGGCAGGGCGGGGCATGTCTGTAAAACGTAAGCATTTTGTGAGAGATTCAGAAGTTTTTTGATATACATTGAAATTCAGCTAGACTGAAAACTGATGCTGGTATGGCTAATCTCCTTGTGACCATGTAAGAAAATTTATTGTTTTTTTTAGAGATTCTTTGATATGAAAATGATATGAGATCACATACGAATAGGCGAGACCTAACATGCTTTAGCGCTAGCTGTAATCACACAACAGTTGCTGATTAGCACTGAATGTTTACAGACAGCAAATTTCCTAGATTTATAATCCCAACCTGTTAGTGGGATTAAAAGAGCTTTGATTATAAATTAGCAGCTTGATGTAGCTACATGCTACATGGTGTCACATTAGGTTTTTGCTTTACTATGATGTCTGCGGTTACCTGTAGTGCCACTGTGTCACTTGTGAGTCTCATTTCCTCATCCTTAGTTCCTTTAAAATGACAAGACTGCATGTTCTACGGACAGTTAAGAGCGGTCACACAAGAAAGACAAGGTTCTAACCCATGTAGTTGGAGGTAATAATGGTCAAAGTTAGTTAAAAACTATAATACAAAACATTATTTATAGAGCACTTTACATAATTAGCCTATCTCCAATTCTACGAACAAAAATATATTAAAATAACATAAAATAAAATAAAGCTAAATATAAATTATTGAATATCATCACATGTCTGTGTTTTAGTAGAGGTACTTTGTGCATGGTTATGACATAGTCAGAAATATCCAACACATTCTCACTCCCGACTCGTCATATACTGACGCCTGGGCAATGTCCCCTCAGCATCACATATTGACGCGTCAGGTAACCCCTTCGCGTCAACATTTGACGAGAACGGTCTATTCTATTTTTGTATATTTTTGTAAAAG
>JAUZNJ010035590.1:0-12192 GCA_034780135.1 Jordanella pulchra
TTAGATTCCATCACTCACAGTTGAAGAGTACCTATGATAAAAATTACAGTCTTCTACATGCTTTGCAAGTGGGAAAAACCGGAAAAATCAACAGTGTATCAAATACTTGTTCTCCCCACTGTATATATAGCTGTCAAATACATAAAAATAGTTTTTTTTTGTTTTTATATCTACCTAAATATTGCATGATGAGAGTGAAGCTGCAGTTCCTTATAAAGAATAAGTATTAGTCTGGTTGCAATATGTAACTTGACCACTAGATGACACTGCACTCTACAAACTGCTTCTTTAACACCTCTACCCATTGTCCCAGAAATGGTTCAGCAATCTTAAAGGTTTCTTCTGTCTTGCATTTATTTTATACCTAACACTTTCAGATTCTCAGACAATTGAAATATGACAAATAACTAAATACACGTTAAAAAAGTGTAGATCATTTCAACATAAACTTATTAAATAAACCTTACACAACCAATATTAATTTGTACAACACAGCTTTATTTATTTTTTGAAATACATTTCAATCTGAAAAAGTCACAAAGAGGAAGGCAATTAGAAGAGTTTATTGAGTCAATTTTTAAGACTTTGGTCCTCAGGCCTTGGCAGGGTACATTAACAATAATTTTACTTTTATTATATGCCTGAGCTACTGAATGAGAACAGGGATGAAACCCCCTGTGGCCTGAAACTGGAGGTGGAATAGAGATGGTATGAAGATGGATGCTGGCTAGAACAAGGGACATGTTCATATGAACCTTCATGATGAGCAAGCATAGAGTGGCAGTGGAGAGAAACAACTCCCTTTGGGAAGAAATCTCTGGCAGAACCGAGCTCAACATGGCGGTCTTCTGCCAGACCAGCAAATGGTAACTTGTTATATAATACAATTCCCAAATTCTAAAAGAATTGGGTAAAGTATTTCTGTGAGTGCTGTTTATTAAACTCTGGTGTGTTTGATGATCTCAAGCATAAAATATTTTTAAAAAAAGCCACCTTTACCTGGCATACTTTTTCCACAGTATTTTACACGGAACATTTTAACTGGCACATCCCCTGTTTATTTTTTGTAGAAATTACTGATGTCATCAATAAGCTCCCATAACATGCCCTAGTTTATCTTCTACCAAGTAAATAGTCACAAGTGTTCTTGAAATAAATATTGTGTATTGTGTTTGCCAAAGTAGTCAGGATGTGAATGAGTTCAGGATGGACTGTTCTGGACAAAACTTTAACATGTACCAGTTGCAATATAAATAAACAAAATGAAAATATGTACCAGAGTTAAATAGGACATCGCAGAAGAGGGATTTGGGTGTCTGATAAGGCTTTTGCCCTCTGCAAACCTCTGTATCAACATTAGCACGAGACCCAGTTTATAAAGGAGACAGGACTTTGGCACTGTTTGTGAGGGCAGCACTACAGTGGTGGGGTGCAGCCAGAGGCAGTTAATCTTAACGCTGTAGCTGTTATCACAAACTCCCACTGATAACATTTGCTCTGGTGCAGTGAATGTACTCAGCAACTTAAATAAAAGCCACGAATCACAGCATCAGCATAAAAAGCAGCTCTGCCGAGATAACCTACTCTGTCATGTCAAATACAATATGTGACTTTTCATTGCAGTTATTCAATAAACTCAATAGTATGATAATGAAGTCATGATCTGGATTACACACTGGGTCTTAAATACTAATGCACCTAATATGACACTATATATTCAATATAATTAGATTTAGAGTAGAGCCCTTTCTTTATAACCACAACATTTGCTATTTTACACATTAAATCACACTCACTCATTAAGAGAATAGAATACAATACTTTATATTTTGTCACCCAACAGTTGAGAAATTAGGGTGTTTTCAGCAGCCAAGAGAAAAATGCAGCACAGTTAAAAAAGTTAAATACTCAAACAAAAGCTGCAGGTGAGTAAGATGAAGAAAGAATATGCAAAATGCATAAAACAGCAACAGAATATTAACAAGGAAAAGTGTGCAAATAGCATCAGAGAGTTCATCAAATGAATAAGTCTTTTGAGAGCAGTGGTATTAAAGTCTTATTGCTAGTGGAAGGAAGTGTCTGTGATAACCATCCTTTATGCACCTCGGTTACAGCAATTATTCACTGAAGTACGTAGCTCCCAAGGTCTGAAGCAGCTCCATGCATGGGGAGGGAGACGTTGTCCTACAAAAAACAGTACGGTATGCAAAAGTTGTTTTCATTTCCAACCACCTGAACTGGGTCACAGGAGTATCCCTAGAACAGAGCTGGACTTCCCCATTAGCTTATCTAACCGCTTCCTCTCAGAGAGAGATAAGCTGCTGCTCCAACATACAAAACTATAGAAGATTGCTGATCCCAATACACAGCCAAAGACGGTCTAAAACAGCACCCTTTGGACTCTAAACAACCTAAGCCCCCTATTTACAGGAATAGTCTGCTCTGACACTTCTAGGAAACAGTGAAGTTTATTTCTTAGGTGAACACTTAGATACTTATAATAATACTCAGATACTCAATTAGTCGGTTTCCTGGATGTTCACCTACCTCTTTAAAAGATCTAAAGCACCTTATCAATTAAATAGAGTATAATAAAACATGGCTACCCATCATAACTGCCTGTGAATATGTTAACATGACACTTATATTTATATAATCCACAAATCTGGCTTTAAAATAAAAAAATAAAGTTCAAGGTTTATGTTTACCTGATAGAATGTTTATAACACACCAAACATATAAAATATGAGACTAAAACAGAATATTTAAGCCTACATAAAGAAAGTTATATTTTGTAACACCAATTTTAAGTTGACCAAAAGACATGGACTTTTCAATTCGTTCAGTGGAAAGAGAGAGAGTTGATACAAGAGAGTTGATACGGGGGGGAAGGTTCAATTCCCAGCGGAACGTCAACCGTAAACATGGAACCAATGCAACAACCCCAGATCTAAATAGAACTGAGGCTGAGTTGCAACAAACCTTTAGAATGCTTTTAATGACCCACAGTCTGGTTTCTGGAACTGTGCATAAACAATGTGAACTCAATCAATGACTTTGAAACCCTGAGCATGGTCACGACTGCCAGTATCAGGACTGTATATCTGGACCAAAGGAGGGTTAGCTGGGTTAACCAGTGTTCCAAAAGCAAGAATAGAGGGTGTGAAATATGAGTACATTTGAGTTATACAAGAAAAACAAATGAAGGGCTCTAATCCAAAGGAAAAAATGTTTTTTAAATGTGTCGTGGTGCAGTTTTTTTGAAAAGAGGTGCAGTCATATAACTATATTTGAATATGCCCCTTTTTTCCTCCTTAAAATGCAATGCTAGAGATCATACCTTCTCAAACAATCATTTTCTGCAACTCTGACTTTGTTTTCCTTGGTCTAAAGATCTCTGTGTGAAAGCAAATCTCAACAACCGAAGGTATTAAATACATGACTGACCTGTCTCTAAACTGAACCAGCAGTGTGAATGTGGCCTGAGAACCACTGACAGGAACTGAAAGGCTTCGAATGCAGTAAAGGGTGGCAAAGAACAGAGAGATGCCATGCTTTTCAGAATTGTACTGGATTTTGAATACTTGAAGTTTGTGGATGTTTCTTGACAAAATCTGCAAATGGTAAAAGGGCAGAAACACTTCTGCAAAGCAATGTATAATAAAAAATCTTTGTGCAGGTTACTGAAAAACATGTAAGGAATAAACCTTTTATGTGGGTTCAAAAGTTGTTAAAAAAATAACACTTAGTTTATTTAATCTCTGCAGATCCTGTGACATTTTTACATCATTAAAACTGAAACGTGGGTTACATTTTTGGAATATAGGCTTACTTATATGGAAAATATAAATAATATAAATGCTGAGTATGTTGTCAGTCATAGCCTGCAGAGATCCATCTTTTATATATCACTAAAGAACAGAAACATTTAATCCATTACTCAAAGGAAGAACGACATTCAAACAATCAATAAAAACCAAGGTTTTCTTATATCAAGTCTGAAGTCCATTTGAACTAAAAAGAGAGGATTCAACTGCACACTTATCCAAGCATTTTATTGCAACATAAAAACAACAAGAAGCCCTGTTGTGACAAGTGACAACAACAAAAATGTTAACAAAAACACATGGCATCTAAAAGAAGCAGAGAAATGCAGCAAAATTAATGTTTGTAAGAAGGACAAGCTAATTAACAAAATATGTATAGGATCAGGTCATGCAGATGTTAAAACTGGGATATCAGAATCCATTCCTTGAGGGCTGATGTCCGACACCTCAGCTTTATTACACCTCTATCAAACCTGAGGTCCTTTGCAGGACTCTGGGAAGAAGACTTGAGCCATTTAATTCAGGTGAGTTGGCCAGAAGTTACGTTATACCGGACCTCAAGGACGTAAGCTTGACTCATCTGATCCAAAGCCTAACACTCACCTTTTGTAGCAGCAGTGGAGTAGTTTGGTTACGAAGTTATTTTCTCCTCCTCGGGATATTCTGATAGAGGCAGAATATCCTGTCAATATGATGCTTTAGTCTCTGAAACACTCAGTTTTACATCAGATAGAATGGAAGGTAGGTCTTTGAAAATGTCCCCCTTTTTTTCTACTGATTTTCATGATCTTTTTTGCCATGTCTCTTTGTGTTTGTTGAAACTTGAACACTGCGTTCTTTTGTGACCTCCTGGATACATTAATAAGGAGCTTTTGGAGTAATTTAGGGAAACTCAGCACCTCTAAGACTATTTAATATTAATCCATGTTTTCTCCATGAGTAAATAATGACCCTGACTGGTTCGCTGGATATTTCAATGACTGTTTGCTATAATAATCTGGAAAATATATTTCGTATTGTTAGTGATTCTTCATTCTTCTGGAATTGGTATTTAAATTCAACCTCTATTTTCCATAGAGACATAGTCATGGCTAACTTGCATTTTCCTGGACAGGTATGGGATACCTTTTTTCTTAAAAAATGAAATAATTTAAGAACTGGATTTTATAATTAGACCCACAGTATTATCTGGTTTTAAACATAATTTGATGAAGTGAAATGTTTAAGTTTGATTTGAATAAGAGCAAAACAGTAACTCTGCAAGGGGACAAAACATTTTAGAAGACCTGTTACCAATGATAAAAGGGTCAGACTTTTAAAGACATCCTAAATAAACAAAAAAATAAATATATAAAAGTAGTTGATTTTTATATTTCTATATGCCAATTTATGGATAGACAGTAACAGAAGGACAGTGTTACATATTATTACTACAGTGAAACAATCATTAACAAAGGAACAGACTAAAGACGAAAGGATTTTTGAGTTAAAGCTGGGAATTTGATTTCGGCTTGTACAAAAAGGTTTTAGTGATGTAATAAACCAAGATAAGTTGTTGCTTTGCGACTTGCCTCTGAGTTTGAAGATCAAATATCTCTGTACGAGCTTTACATAACCATGTATATATATCTACATTTATGGAAAGGACTGTAGGTTTAAACTGGATTTCTGGGTTTACTATATTCTTTCCAAGTAAAGTTGTTATCTCTGGGTCTGTAAACTTGTTCTTAGTGGAATCAGTGGCTGTAATTGGTTCACTTTGTGGCTGTGTCTTTGATGAGACATGTAACAGAGTGTTTCTGAGGTCTAAATGAAATGCTTGAGACATACTTTGATCGATATATTACAGAGAGACAGAAAACAGCTTCTAGTTAAAAAATAAATGTGTCTAGCTCAATAATTCAGTCTTTCAATCCTTGAAATGACTCTGCTCGCCCCCACCGCCCTCTTCAGCAGAGCATGAGTCTTTTTATATCAAAAGGAATCATAACTTTAGTGAAGAACATACAGTAAAGGAGTTCATCACAGCAAATATCAAGGCAAGTTTAACTGGCAGCTTCATTCGTAGAAGTACACTTGTCTGATTTGACCAAAGGACAGCTGCTATTGATCCATCTGTTGGATTTTTCAGCCTTGCTCAAATACAGCTATGCAATTACAAACCACAATGTTACATGCTGTTTGCTTTGGAAACGTCAGCTGCTATCAACTCTTTACATTTTCATTATATTTTTGAGGCAAAATAAATAACCTTTCTGAATCTTGAGTTAAATGTGAGGTGCTTAAATTGTTGGCTGGGGTCTTAGTGAGTTCTCATGTTTTATTTCTATAACCTAAATAATCATTAACATGGTTGAAACAAACTTTTATTCATTTCAATCAACTGTTTGTCAGAAAATCTGACCAGTTTGTGCTGAAAAGACTAAGAAAGACTTTCATTATTCTTCTCTCCCTTCGAATTTTACTTAAACAGATTAGAATCTTCTAGCGCTTCATTTATGGCAGTTTTCTTGAAATCACCTTAAGCTATTCTTGTGGAAAGTCTGGTTCATTGGGGTAGGGAGAATTTGAAAACAAACTCGTTGAAGTGAACCTGAATTGCACTCAAAAGATGGGTCTTGGTCTACTTAAAGGGAACCGAATGCAGGCAGTCGATGACCGTGCAATGCATTATGGATAAACGTAAAACAGGTAGTCAAGATAGCTCAGAAAAAATGGCTTAGCATGAGAATGAGGAAGAGTGTGTGAGAATGTGGTCAGATGGAAGAATAAAAACAGAAAAATAGAAGCTGTGAATTATCCTTTCAGAAGAACAGGAACAAGTAAATATAAAGCAAACTCAAAAGATTTGCTTTGAAGAAATGACTGTTCAGGAGATGGAAATGACAAGCTTATTATTGAGAATTAGCTGCTGTGCTTCTCAACCTATTACAGAGGTGGAGGGAATTAAATGATTGAAAAGATCAGGTTTATTGGGTGAAATGTGTTGTAAAAAACACAAAAAACACAAAATGTTCTTTTTTTTCTCACGAACAGTGTGTCATTTCTGTCTTTGCCCCTAGACAAGAACAGTCATCATAAATCAAATAACAATACAGTTAATCCACTCAGCTAGATAGATAGATGGACGGATGGATGGGCAGCAGCACAGGGAACTCACACTTAAAATGTTAATAAAAACAAAATCATCTTTTACAGAAGAGAATTCTCATCCACAATCAATGTAAACAGTCTGAGCAAAGTAAAGATATAAAGTGATAAATAACCTATATTTAAAATAACTGTAGGGTTCAGAAAAACTCACAGTGCAAAAAGTGCTTTGAACCACAGTTCAAAAGGCAGCAGCTAAGCCGAGACAAATTCCTGCTAACCGTACAGTGTTTGTACTTGATAAAAAACATTGATTCTGATTTTGACGGCAGACTTAGTTCAGCAGAAAATAACGTCCCTAACCAAGCTCAGTGTCCTGATCTTTTACAATGACTCAATTAAAATGAACTTTGTTGTATAGATGAACATAAGCAATGATAAAAGTAAACATAATGTCTAAATATTAGGTTGCAGTCTTTATGTTTTTTGCCACTACTTTTTACCTCTGCTGTTCCACAGCTGGAACTACTGTTGCCTTACAATAAGAGGCTCTATTGTAATCCTAAGTGTACATGTGTGGTCTGTACCCACAGTTCAAAAACATGCAAGTTTAATCTATGAACCACCTTAGGTTGCATTTTGGACTGAATACAGGGTTTTGACTTTAGGATCACCATTGTCAGCATTCATCCTGCAACAATTAAATGGGTAGAGAGGCTCATGGGTGTTAAAAATTCAGAGTCAACCCAATTTACTCCAAATAGAGACTTTAAAACCATATTGAGTATAAATCTGCTAAAGTGTGTCAGTGAAAAATTTGACAGTCATGCCGTCTAATTTTTACTCTATATGGGGTCGATTACCCGCCAGTCTATGAGAGGTCTCCCTGAATTTTAAACTAAAATGAGTAAAATAAACTCTGAAAAGTTGGCACTGAGTACATTTTACACTAATTTGGTGTCAGATGGAATATTATCTGAAACAGAGTTATATTCAACTCTGTAGGTGATAAAATACCACTTGTTTTTTTACTGGCTTGATGGAGCACTCATTTTAAGCCAACTCTTCTTGTTAAAGGATATAGGTGTTTGTTTTTTATGTGTTTGTTGAATAGAAAAAAACTAAAAAAGATTCTCAGAAACCTGCTGATTTAAATCAGCCTAAGCCTAGCTTCGTCCTTGTTTGACCTAGAAATAGATGAGCAATATAATCAAAGCTGAACTTCTTTTAGTTTGCTTCTTTTGTTAGTTTGTTTTTTTTACCAAGCACAGTGAAAAGCCACTAAATTCTCCCTATAACAGTGCTTCAAAATAAATCTAATTTAAAATATTTTTGTGATTATAGTTGTTGTAAAGTGCTGCTTTTATTAATGAATAAAATAAATGATTGAAATGCATTTTCCTTCCCTTGTCATAGCCATAAACGTTAGTTAGCGTAGCTAAATCAGCCCAACACTGCATCATCGGCGTCATCGGCATCACATTAAATCTGTTGGGAAAAATCCACTCTATCAAATAGCTAGGGCTGCAATAGTTTTTTTATTTAAAATCTTATTATTATTATTTTATTATTTTATTATTTACACATAAAATTTGGAACATGTTTGAATTCTGCACTGAAGATAGCTAGTTAATGTATGTTTTCTGATATTTTAGCATGTGTAAGTGTGCTTTTGATGACAGGTGTTTTAAAATGGCTACAATTGAATAAACCTATTTGTGTTCAGTTGGAAATCATGTAGCTATTACAAAAAAAGTTGGTCTAAAATATAAAATCCATTTCAGAAAGTCTGAAGTTTGTGTTTACAAAGGCCCAAACTGTGAATGGGTTCCTGGGTTGTGTATACTCAAACAATGGGAAAACCTATATTGAACTGTTAGAACATAGTAACATATTGAGTAAACTTAATGGGAGAGCACAGCCTAACAGTCAAACTTCTCCTTAAAATCTTCCCCTCAGTTGATGTTCTGTTGCTTGTTTTAGATGAATTCCAGCTTTTTCTAAAGGTTAATTTTTAGTGTGTGTTTTTTTTTCATCAGAGAAGATTAATTTCTTTACACAAATGTTCTGATCACCAAATCTCTTGCTCACCTCTAAGATCAGATTCGGCATCTTCGTGTTCTGTCATTTCGGGTTTAAAACTCAACCTTGAAGACAGAAAACTGTAACGCCTGCCAAACTGTGTAAAACATTACATCTGTGTCTAAAATCTTCTCGGGTTTTATGTAAGGATAATTTTTCTTTGTAAATCATTATTTACTTTCTTTTTTTGGTAGGATTAAAATAAGGGAAATGAAAAGGGAAAAAACTGAACAACATTTTTCGAATTGTAAAATCCTTTTTATATATTTCTATGGTTTTCATTAATCAATTTTTGTATATTTTCCTAAATTATTGGAAGGTCAGATAATCTTTAGTCTTTTAGACTTTAACTCCTTTTTCTTTCATTAAAATTACAAACCTTTTCTCCCTGTTCACCTCCATCCTTACCTCCATACCCATTAACACTGATCAGGTCTCCTGTCACTGCTGCAGAAAACTTTTCCCCAGCATGATGTGACAGCCACCATGTTTTACCATGGAGATAGTGAGTTGAGAATGTTATATATTTTTACAGAGCAGCACTGAGACTCAATTAGCTTAAGGTGTTAAGTCCTCTGGTTGGACCAGAATTCATTTAGGGGTATTTGAGTAAAGGGGCTGGATACAAAGACCTGCAACAGCTTTCAGATTTTTCTTTATAAAAAGGAAAACAACGGAAGTAATGTATATTTATCCTTCTTCTCCACATTTATGTTACACTTTGTGTGACACTATCATAACCACTCTCAATAAAACAGATGACAGTTTATGACTCTAAATCCGAAACAGCTCTTTTACAAAGAGCTATAAAACATAGTTTCTCTCTGCTTCCAGTTTGAAATAAATGATTTTAAAAATATCCCAAAACAGGAATAATGTAGCAGCTCCAATCTGTTCTGATCCCAACAGCTGAAAAAACTCCGACTTTCTTGTTTGGACTCAGTGCACCTGCAGCTTCATTCGCTCCGGCATCTCATGCTGATCCTTACATAAGAGAAAACATTCCTCAAAACTAATCAGCAGGAAACTATCAAAGCGTAAGAAACTTTTATTTAAGTGACATTTAGATTTAACCTATTTTGTCTTAATCTTAATGAAAAATAAGTGGATGTGATTCCGACTTTTCCAGAATTTCTCTGTTTTTCACACAGTATGATCACTTAGCTGGTGAAACAACACAAGGTGTCAGAGAGGAGGAGAGAAGGTTTAGATGTTAAAGGGTGTTTAAATAGTTGAATATTGATCAGTGTCTTTTGTAACTGAAGCCAATCACTCACTCATTGTTCATTTGCTTTCCTTTTGTTTAACTTTAATCCTGCTAACCTGTTGGTGATCTAATCAGAAACAGCAACAATAACAGAAATGACAAAACAAATATCTCTTGGTTGACCTCATGCGTATGCGCATGTGTCTCTGCCTGTTTCTCACTCACACAGATGGATATACACAGTGTCATTCATGTTAAGTAACCACTAAAGGGCAGGGAGTGCTTCTCAGAGCAAAGAGGGGAAACAAGCTGAGGTTGGTGAGGTCCACACTCCTGATGCTGGAGTTCTTTCAGATCATTCAACAGGATCTGCACGGCAAGCATTCTACTTAGCACAGCGCTCAAAGAAAAAGCTGCTAATTCCTGAGGTTGAGAGAAGTGGAGGAATTTTAAAGCTCATTACGGATTTAAATTAGGAACAGTGACATAACTATGTTTTTCTGTGCAGTGCTTTTGTTCACATTTTAAAGGACTTTTTGTGGGATTTTGGATGGAACTGTGTTTTGTTTTCTAGAAATTTAAAAGCAACATTTAGTTTTAATCTTCTTAAGAAAGCAAAGTATAATCCAGCAGGTATGTTTTTTTTTTCCTATTTTCTTTCATCTAAAATTGTTGGTTAAAATTTCTCTGTTAATGTCCCCAATGTTACCATAATACTTTCCTTTTATACATTAGAATGCATTTAAGAAGAAGGAGCCAAGTGTTGATATAATGTCACATTGTTTTGTTGTGGTTGAGCAGAAGGATGGCCTTTGCAGACCTCCTCGAGCAAGTGGGCAGCACAGGTCGCTTCCAGATCCTGCATGTGACCCTACTCTGCATCCCTGTCCTGCTCATGGCCAGTCACAATCTGCTGCAAAACTTTGTGGCCATGGTACCCCCTCATTACTGCAGAGCACACTCCAACTTGTCTCAGTCCCCGCTGAGTCCAGCTGAGATTTTGATGATCACAGTACCACTGAACGAGGCAGGGAAACCACAGCAGTGCCAGCGATATGTTGCTCCACAGTGGCACCTCCTGGAGAAAAATGGGACTTCCTCCTCAGAGAAGGACTGTGATGTAGTTCTACAAGGATGTGCCGATGGATGGTCCTATAACATGACAGAGATGACCTCCACTATCATATCCGAAGTAGGGATGCATTTTTTTAGACTTGATTTTAAAGCTAGATGTGTTGTACAAGACATATAAATGTTTGTGTTTTGATGTATGTTCCTGTTTTCAGTGGCACTTAGTGTGTGACCTCCGTTCATTAAAGCAAATGGGACAAACCATTTATATGGGAGGAGTACTTGTTGGGGCTCTTGTCTTTGGAGGCCTTTCAGACAGGTGACATTTTTAGTTCACCAGAGTTTCTAACTGTATTGCTTCACCTGATAAATAAATCCATCATTTCCTTTAATTTCTATACATCCCTCTTCTCTCCCAGATATGGCCGCCGCATCCTACTAATGATCTCTAACCTGCTCATGGCTGTCTCCGGGACATGTGCTGCTTTCTCCCCCTCCTTCCCCCTCTTCTGTGTGTTCCGGTTCGGCTGTGGCATGGCTTTGTCTGGCCTGGGACTCAACACCTTCTCACTTAGTAAATACGCATTCAGTTAAAACACAAAAGGATAAACAACTTGTTTGTCAAAGAGATAAGCTATACTGTAAACTAGACCAACAGAGCCACACAAATACCCGTGATTGTCAGGACTCTTTTCTGGTAGAGTTCCTCTGCCTCTGTCAAACAAATACACCAGCAGAGACAGAGAGAGAAAAAGAAAGGAAATAATTAGCTTTAAAGTAATGTTTCCCACAGCTTTTGTTAAAAAAATAAAGAAATCTTCTTCCTCCCCTTTCTAAAAAAAACTATCTATCTATCTATCTATCTATCTATCTATCTATCTATCTATCTATCTATCTATCTATCTATCTATCTAT